>JAPWTK010001146.1:0-81809 GCA_029963805.1 Aromia moschata
TACAGGTTTTTAGATATCACGTTAGTAATTTCTCTAACGTGAAGTGCACAATCTTAAATATTACATATTCAGTGGTCCGAGAGTGACTCCTCTGCGAAACGTGCCACTCTTATTTCATTGCACACAAAACTTTACTTTTTACACTTGGTTTACTTTACATCCACGTACATAGTGGAGTGAAAAAAGTGGATGAAAAGTGGCAGATTGGGATATCCATTTTTTAATACACTTTTTTTTTTAAATATTAGCTCTGAAAGGGTAATCATTTTCATCTCATATTATGTTTCAATATATTTAATTTTAACACGAATATGCAAAATTATATCCTGTCGCATAGTTATTTAGAATACTTACATTTACACCATTGAGCATGGATGGCATGCTGGGCGATCGTCTGCACGGGTTATATAGTCGTTCCCGTTATAAAAAGGCGAGTGACAAAAGTTGTGAATCTTAGATTAAGTCCACAGAAAAATTTATTACATCAAGTATAACAGGTAATGAGGTGTAAATCAAGTAATGAGACTTCCAAACGCAGTGCCCGATCTAAGCAACACTGCGGAGACAGGACTTGGAAAGACGGTAGGTTAACATGTAATGCACTGTCAGTACAAGTTTGAACTTGTTAGAGCCATTTGTTTGTTCTTTGTGACTGTTTTCGTAAATGCTTTTTTCTAGTGCATTTTAAAAATGAGGGACATTAATTTTGAGCAACGGTGTAATCAGTTTTCCCTTCAGACTTGGACACAGCGCAACGGATAATTTTATAAAACTTCAACACACCTACGAAGACAGGTTTTTTCAAGAGCCCAGGTTTTTCGGTGGTTTAAGGCATTCTCAGAAGGAAGAGTCGATTGAAGATGAACCCTTGACGGCTTTTTTGATAGTAAGGGAATTGGTCACAACGAGTTTGTGCCTCCAAGCCAAACAGTAAATTAACACTTTTACAGAGAGGTTCTTGAAAACTTCGAAAATGGTCATGCGTGTGAGACCAAACATCAAGAACAAATGTGATGTTGTATCACGACAATGCGCCTTGTCACATAGCCATTTCATTCATTTGAGTCAGAGAACTTGTGACTTTTTTCTCTCCCTGGCAATTCACATCAAGGGACGTTATTTTGGGACCATAGAAAACATTCAAACGCCTGTAACTGACTAATATTGTATGCTGCTCCAGTACCGTATGCAGAGGGAATGGAAGAACCGTCTCCAAAGTGTTGTTTGGCTTCTCAAGGAAGTTATTTTGAAGCAGACAATATCGAATTCTGGTGTAATTCTTAAACGAAGGAATTTTAAAAAATCAGTCCTTATTACTTGTTCTGACACTTATATTGTATTGTGCATTACACTTTCTGTATTATACTGTGTATTACACTGTGTATTACACTGTATTACACTTATTGCATTGTGTATTACACTGCGTATTATGATTGTGTATTACACTGCGTATTGAAGCACTGACTGATATGCACTACCACCGCTGATTAAAACATTATCTGCTGATTTGAATATTATTACGCGAATTACCAGTAGTTAAAGGAAAAGTGTATTACCCCCATTTAACCCCTAACCCCTCAACCGATTAAGCTCAAAATCTAATCAATTCGATATCTCGTCATGGTACACAAGTTTTGAAGACGAGATCTTAACGGGTTCCCTCGAGTCATTGTGTACACAAAAAGGTAGACAGGCAGAAAAGTCTGAAAATTTGTTTCGCTTAAACTTAAACATCTTCAGATGTTTTAGAACATTTTTATGCCTCTTTTAGTCAATTAAAATTTAAAACGCACAAACGTTATAATACCCAACATCCACATATCCGAACTCCAAATTTCCGAACTCACGATATTTCCGAACTTTTTCTCACGATATTTCCGAACTTGCATTTCCAATAATAACCGAACTTGTCGCTGATTGGTTGACGACAAAAAACCGCGAAATTTGAAATGAGAAAAAATGTAAACACAATAATGCGATTGTTATCAAACATTTCGATTGTCACAGAATTCAATAAAGAGGAAATCGTCCTCCCTCAGCAGCACATCTGAGACAGGTTCTACAAGAGTTCTTCTTTGTATTAAAACCAGTGGAAAACACTTATTTGAAATGGCGTATCATAAGTACTGGTAGCAATTTTTTTTGTGTCAATCCACCTTCTCAATTTTCAGCTTTTTTCAACTCTGACAAGTAAATTCCTTTTTTCCCAAGAATTTCTGCGACTGACGATTTACAAATATTGTACATCTTATATAGATCAACATTTTTAACACCATTTTTTGCGTGATTTATCAGATCCAGCTTTTGCTCCGTTAGCCTTTAGCAGGCTTTTTTCTTTTGCAAATAAACAGTACAATAATGTTTGTTTTGTATCACGTTTCCTTAAAAAATATATTTTCTCATAATTTTTCATTTCAGTTTTAAATTATTATAGGTTACGCCAACAAAATGTTCATAATAAAACAAACTCCCTTTACTTTGACTGTTAAAATACTATTTGCATCACTTTTTCCTTTGCACCTGACATTTTTTTATTTAAAATTATTTTTATTACCATGTACATATGGTGTACGTAACGCCATATTTGCATAAAAACCTCGAAAAACAAAGAAAAGCAATCAGAATGAGCCAGAAAACCCTTTGCGCATGCACAGCAGTTCGGTAATCCCGAGGTGATGAGAGTTCGAAAATGTGGAAGCTTGCGGAACGGAAAGTTCGGATAGTGATGTTGAGTGTACTTCTACTCGATTACGGATTAGGAAGTAATATGACAAATAGGGTAAAAGGCACAATTAGTAATTAATGCATGTTACATTGATTTGTAAATCATTCGCCTCTTTCTGCCAGCTTTAGACAAAGCGACTATACTATTGAATAGAAAGAAGACATTTCTGTTTCTCTCACTTTTTGTGCAGTCTATGAAACAAGTAGGCTGGGTTCTATATGTTTACCTGCGGGTACTGGAAATATCTCCTTTTTTTATTCGCTTCGTCGGGGATCAGATAAGCAAAATTGAAAACTTGTGTTAAGAAAGCACTTCTTCTGTCACTTCTAGCGCTGCCGTTTAGCTATCTGTTGAATCTTTTATTATATTAGTCGCCACGTGCTTTTTAGGAACCCCAGGTTTTATATTTGCCGAGTTTTTCCATTTCACATTAGACCAGGGTACACGTTTTACTTGTGCCTTTACTTTACTTTAAAGCAACCCCGAAAAAATATCTCAAATTGTAATCATATTGGGGTTTTTTTTGTGTTATAAATGTACATTTTAGTATAGTCTGCAAGTGTAAAGACTCTTTAGTGTAATAGGCTTGAGGGTGTTGAAGTAGAAAGTGGGAGGTTGAACTTGCAAAATAGGTTGTATTAAAACTTTTAATGTAAATTTGAATATGTACATGACGGAGAGAGTTTAAAAAAAAATGCTACCTACTTAAGGCTCCCCCTAGGGGGTAGGGGAACTAATAAATAAAATATAAGAAAAAACTTTTAATGCTGGTTCTGAAACGTATATATACATATGTATTGATTTATGATCAGCCATATGCATAAGCTTAAATCACAAATTTAACTTCATTTGGTTAAAGATAATATTTGTTTTAGGTTAAATTAAAAAGGGTGGAAGAGGTAAGGTTCTATCTTAATTGTGAAATAAAATATTCATGAGACGTGTCGTTTTACAGGTCTCTATTCTGATTCTACTGCCACATTCGCTGGGTCCACTGAGTCCAATAGGTCACTCGGCGGTCAATGGTGTTAATTTTGTCATTGGGACCAGTGGAGTCATGGGAGTAGATGGGTCCTTGAAGTTAAGGGATACATTGACTTTCGTATCATCGAGGTCAAAGGGGTAATTTGAGTCATCGGATTGTTGACGTCATGAGATCGTTGAGGTAATGAGATCATTGGGGTTATGAGATCACTTAGGTCCGGGGATCATTGGAGGACGATGGGACCATTCAATACATGGAATCATTGGGTACATATGATTATTGGGACCATGTGGAACATTTTCTTCGGTCCTAAGATCATTGGGACCATGCAATTATGGGGACAGATCACCGTGATGCATATATGTACATCTGTTCAGAAACTTCACCGTTTTGAACTGTACAAGTTAAATATTTACTAAAATGTGTATGTGGATCTAGTTTTACGCCTATTGCCGATGCGCTGCGTGGTTGTTTCTGCAAGAATTGTCAGTTATTAGTAGTATGCATGACAGTTATTAATAATGGCCTTCCATTGTTTATGGTAACACCTTTATTAAAATTGAGAGTATTAATAACAAAACCGCTGCCCAAGAAATCTCTACTTCCATATCGAATGTTACCACCTTTAATTAGACTAATCTCTAAAAACATTGTATTTACACATTGACAATTTAAATAACTATAAATTCAACTCTACGTCATCATTCATTGATGATCTTCATGTAATTACATGCACATAACTTGTCCTTTAATTCTAAAACCAATTAATCATCGTCTTTCATGAATTATGTAAGTAACATTACACGAATATGGTCGTTTGCCTTGATAGTGCTAACCTACTACCAACTGCTGTTGCCAACCGATGCCATAAGCAATTACAATTATCGACAAAATGATATTACATCTATTATTACTTTTGCAAAATTGTTTACACAATTATAATTGATTGTTAATTATTAAACACAACGAATAATGTAGTGGATGCAGATAGAATTTCGCAATAATTTGTGCTCTTTTAGTTCTTTTAAAAACTTTCTTCTAGTATAGTCACCTACTTGTGATCTTGGATAAATGAATGATTTCTTTAATAACGTTTTTCCGTTGGATTACGATCTAAATTTCTTCCGTTGGCAACTGCAAACAACCCACAAAATACATACCCAGACTTTAGTTCATTGCTCCTAATGATCCAATTGATTTCATTTTCATTAATGATCACATTGACCCCAATGATCTCATGACTCTAATAATCTGTTTGATCCCACTGACTCCATGCATCCCATGATCCCACGATCCCATGACCCTACTGGTCCTAATGATTCCATAACCGTAATGATTCATGACCCCCAATAATCACGTTATCTTAATAATTCCATGATTCTAATGACCTCAATTCCAGATCCCTATCACATGACTCCGAAAGTCTTATGACCCCAATGATCTCATGATCACAATGATCACAATGATCCCAAGACCCAAGGATCCCACGACCCCCACATGACCCCACGACCCCAATGATCCCATGCTCCCAGCGATCCCTAGACCCCAATGAACCCATGATCCGAATGAACCCACGGCCATGATCTCATAACCCCGGTTTTTACCATTTTTCTTATTTGATTTTATTCTAACTCATCCCCTCCTACCCTTTAGGAAAGGGCAGGGAGAAAAGTACCAAAATTCTATTAGCACTCCCTCCGTCATGTATAGAATTAGTTTCTATAAGTTGACAAGTTATTGCGAGTTTATTATTCATATTAGAAAATAGTTCTTTGGACAAAAGTTATAGATTTTGCATACATTTTTATAACACGATATGAGAAAAAACAATTGAACATCAGAAACCATAAAACTGTACCAAAGATGTATTTTTTAAAAGAGTACCCTATATATTATTGCACATTCTATTTCCTCGATTTCTTCCCTCTTTAAAAAATATATAACATATATATGTTTGCTTCAGCAGGTCGCGACAAGTAATAATGTTTTTTTGTTACAGAGTATCATATTAAGTAAGCTACTTAAATGGTAGTTATTAAAAAAATAAAATAAAGTTATCGATTTTCTATACTATATACTCGCGGGTCATAAAGATCATATGATTAAGTAATAGGTCAAATAGAACTCGAACCCCCTTAATTCACCAAATCCGTGCATCATCACCTCGCTTTATGGCGAAATTTAGTCTCGCTTAAGTCGCGATCATAACGTCAACTTTTTTCGTGTTTTAGCTGCAAAAAGAAATATTTAGAGATATACCACAGCACGTCATAACGAAAAATGAGCCAACTGAACAAAAAATAAACGTAAGTATACCCAGTCGTGCGTGACAAAGTTCAATTTTCCACTTGAATGAATATTTTAAAGGTTAAATATTTTTAAAAGACACCTAAATTATTATAAAGGTTAGGGTGTCCATATTTAACGTATTACACAATCATTGTTTTCAAAAATTGTATTCATGCGAGAATCCAATTTCCAAACGTAGTTCTAAACCTTTTACAGGCGGCGACTTAACCGGGACTGTTTCGTGACATAATAGGGGGAAACGTGGTGAAATAAGAGAGGATGTGAATTAAGCGAAGGTGAATTAAAAGGGGTTCGAGTGTAATTAATAGTGGGTTCATGCAGAAATTTTTAGTAATAAGAATAAGAATAGTAATAAGAATAAAAGTTAAACCTTCGTTTTATAATGACCAGTTCATGCAGTAAATATAATTTTTAGTAATAATTTTAAAAATTAGGATTTACTGCATGAATCTGGGTCATTATAAAACGAAGGTTTAACTTTTATTCTTATTACTATTCTTATTATTATTACTAAAAATATCTGCATGAACCCACCTTAAGTCATACATGTCTTACAGTACAGTTGATATACGAATATTATTGTGATTATAAAGGTTATATAGTTCAGGAAAGCTAGTAGAAATCTCATAAAGGTCTGGTTATAGTTCATAAATGTAAGGTAGTAGTTCGTAAAGGTGATATGAGTTATCAACGCTCATACAGATGATATACGTCAAAAAGGCCATAGGGTCATAAATATCAAGAGAGGTCATATAGGTTATCAAATTAATACAACTCATATGGAATATAAAAAGTCATATAGGTCTCATAAATATCATAAAGTTCTATAAAGCTAGTGATGTGGAGTTATTGGCCTTCTATAACTGTCCTTGACCGCAGTTGACAAAACGTAAAATTGTGGTCATTTTTTCTGTGGTCAGTCTGTTATTGTTTGTTCTTTATTGTCTCTTATCCGGTATCCCTTATATGTCTGGGATGTGGTCTTACTACATCGTACTACGTTCACTGTGCGCAATTCGCGGGCAAAGATATTTTGGCTGTACTGTACACTACAGAACTGTGTAACATCTTTGTGAGTAACCCACCACCGTATATTAACCAATTAAGCTAGAATCTAACTATATGCAAAGTTTATTTTATAGTGTATACATAGTAAATTTCAATTTGATATCTTAAATCGTTTGGGAATTAGCCATAGTTAAAGAATAATTGTTTACGTAAGTAGTTTCGAAAGTTTCCTAGCTTCCTTCAACGCGTCTGCAAGTTGGAGATGATGCTAAAGTCGGAGTCCTGAAAGCAGGAGAGCTTAGGAAAGTGTACTTTGAAAATGAGTTTCGTACTAACTTCTCTCGGCGTCTGCGAACTAGTTATCGGAACAAATATTATAGAATACAAATTTTCAATAGAAACAAAACTTAATAACACAGTCAAAACAACTGGACTTAATTTTATGATTTTAATTTAGCGATAATTTAAAAGAAAATTTCACATCTTATATCTAAACGATATGAAAGACATTTCTTCTTCTTTGTTTTGATTTTTTTTTTTTAGTCAAAGGTTGACACGGCATTGCACTACTGATGCGAAAGAGTGGTGCAAGAAATATGTGGTGTGCGTTGTAAGCACTCGAAGGCTCCAATGCGTCAACACAACGTGGATAGTCCGTTTGAAAGAATTGCCATGAATGTAGCAGGTCCGTTTCCGAAAACAGATAATGAAAATAAACACATCGTTGTCGTGATGGATTATCAACTTTCAAACCAAGAGGCTTCTACCATAGCCGACGTTCTCATTAAGGATTGATTCGTCGATTTGGTGTATCTCTGAAATTACACTCGGATCAGGGAGAAATTTCGAGTCAGACTCTGTTCCAGAACATCTGCCGTATACTTAACATCCTTAAGATGTACTACAACATTTATGCAGGACTGGTATGGGAATGGTGGAGCGAATGAATAGGACCATCAACCGGTACTTATCCAAAGTAGTATTCGACTACCAGAGGGACAGGACCAGTTTCTCCACCTGTTTCTCGTAGTCTACCGATCGTCATTCTACGAAACAACTGCGAAACACCTACAAACATAACTATGGGCCGTGAACTGCGTCATTCCTTCGACCTGAAGTTCGGACATACACCAGGGGACGACATGGCTGGAGATGATTACGTCAGCACTTAATGCCAGAGAATGGACGACATCCACGAACGAGTCCGTTCGAGTATCCCGGTTGTCAGCGATCGCATGAAGGAGACCCACAACGTCTTCGTTGGTTATTTCCAAAAACTTCAAAAGCTCTTGGCAAGGTCCATATGAGGTCGTCACCCATATCAATAATGTAGTCTACCGAATCCAGGGGTTACTAAGAGGGAAATCAAGGGTGGTCCACTTCAACCTTTAGCTCCTTTCGCCGGAAGCAATGGCAAGCAAGCTGAAGCCAGAGTTCGACATGTTAGTCCTCCAGACAGAAAATTCGCTACGGTGTAACAGGAGAAGAACCATATGACTTGTTCAAGTCTCTCCTGCTGACTTCTGTCTTGCCCACTGCGTAGCAGATCTCCGAATGTCCCAAGAGATTGCACATCAAGAAGGTGTTTGATAGAGGAATAACGCATACAAACGCCAGAGATTGGACGTGTTCTTCAAATCACGGTGCCCCAGCACGAGAAAAAGAGGCCCGTCTTCTATTTGGTAACCAAGCAGCTATCACACCATAAACCAACTTATCAAAATGTCTGGACACATTAGTCGAACTGAAAGATGTGCTCTTGTCCCAGAATATAAGCAATTTGGCGATACCGAGGATAGCGGACTAGATAGCATGGATTGGAGGGTGATAAGAAGTATGATGGAAGTCCTTTTTCCGATTTACTTGGAATCGAAATTCTGGTCTGCTGCTATAACCTCAAAAGATCGATTCTTTTTACCGGACGTACCGATGTAAGAACGGGCCACGTTGCAAGTATCGTCACAAACCAGAGGATGATACAATTCGGGACGAAATTTTCTTAAGGAGGGGGCAATGTAGCAGGCGTAAATACATAAGTTACCGTTCGGAAGACTGTGATGTATCGAAATCGACTATGAGGCTCGGAAGACCGGTGTCATCTGGAAAGACTGCGGATCGATTAGGGAGGCCTCGATTATATCTAGCAGCCATCAGAGACTTCTTCAGCGGGAAATATAAAACCATGTCGGGGCCGTGGAGAGGCAGTCTTTACAATAAATATATGCGGTTCAAGTAGTAAAACGTACGCTAGGGAGCTATTAATTATGTATTTAACATTTAAATAAACACTATTTATTTCACCACATCTTTTCTAAGATACGATAGAGGCTACCTTTTCTAAGATACGAGTTCTTAAATAGACGTTTTTTATTTTTTTTGTTAGTGTACATTTTTTGTTTATTTGAAATATTTCTTGAATACATTCTTTTGCAGAAATGGATTTCTATTGGAAAAATAATAAAGTAAAATTCCTTGTAAGGAATAAGAAAGAAAAATTAAAAGCTTCCCGTGTTCGATTTGACTTTTTTACACCATAAAATAATATGCAAATGCAGTTTGAAAAACCCTCGAAGATTACTTTCAGACCTCCCCCTAAAAATGAGGATTGGCTACGGCCCTGGTGCTATTGAAATTGTTAGGATTTTTATTCCATCGAATATTAAGGAAACTCTGTAGTATATACATACAAAAAACCTTTCAATAAATGATATAAGATAAGATATAAAATACCATAACATGTCATAAGGGGTGGTTACCCTCTCTACGCTGTTTTTCATAGCTTGTCTTTGTCTTCCAGAATATATATTTTTGGATTAAAGATTCAGAAGATATTAAATATTTCTTTGGGGAGAATGCTTGTACATAACAGGTAGGTAGTAATGTTAGACATAAGATAGTAATAAGCAATAAATGGTAAAGTAAATTAGAGAGAACTGTAACACATCAGTAGTCCATTTTTTTAAGAAGCTCACAACAATATTTTTCAACTTAGTGAATGATAGACTATGTAGACTTTCCAATTATATAATGATACTGTGACTCAGCCAGTGAACAGCCACTTGATGAACATTGAAATCCAATGTAGCATCAATCTAGCATCAAATCCAATGTAGCAACATTGAAATCCAATGTCACGATCAGATAAGTAACAAAATAATTGTGTGTGTATTTTCGAAGATTATCTTTTGTTCAGCCCATTGTAAAAAAGCACTGCCTAATCGCTACTTCCAATGTTTTCATATTTAATAAGACTAAATCGCTAAAAACAATAAAAACATCTGGTTGTATTCTTTGTGTTCTTAAAATAGTGATATTTGGGTATAACATTCATGACTTTTAATGTATTTTATGACACATACGACTCTTTATAACATAGGTACATATATGACCTTTATGACCAATATGGTTTATATGATCGGTATGATATTTATGACCTTGATAATCTGAATGATCGATAATGTTTATTACTAATAGGACATTTATGATCCATATGTATATTTGTTTTTGGTAAACCCAAAAATAAAGAAATTTTTCCTCTCGTCAACTTCATCCGTAGACACACTGTATATATTTACATATGTGTATAATTTGGTTGCAAGTCGCTCTATACAAAACCCTCTTTGTAAAAATAAATAAATACAATTAAATTATTTCTTAAAGAACCAACTTGATTTGGACAAAATATATTGAGGAAGAATGATGTTGATGATTGATGAATATTAATGAACAATATCAATGGTTTCAATAATAAATATGAGAAGAAGAAGACGAACAATGTTTTTAAATAGAGTAATAGATGTTGTAGAGTGCCTAGTGCCTAGTAGTTAGTAGTATAATGCATATATCTATATGGTATAATGTTTGTGGTTGACGTCACGGTACCATAAAAAATTGAGAATTAATTGTATGCTAGAAACTTGCTTTAAATAAGAAAATTTCCAGTAGAATTCAACAAAACTAATGACTTGTGAATTTTCTCTCTTCTAAATGTTATCCTTAATTCTATAGGCATTGGCGATAACATTCGAGCACATCATTAGTAACGATCGAATTTAATATCTCGCCGATAGATGGCTCCATATGCACCTTTCTTACGTACTCCGCGTTTGTTGGCAGTACTGTTAGGTAAATAATTAGCTTAGCTCTGATATAAAGCAGCTGTGTTGTGACGTGATCAGCTGTTCTGTTTTAAAGTTTTGATACACTGATTCGTTTCTTAACGTTTGACATCCATATCACGATCAGATAAGTAAAATATGTAGTTTGTTTTTGAGGTTACTTTTGAGTGGGAGCTCATTGATATTTTCGTACTTATCGTTTCTACATAATTAATTTTTGGATAAAACGTATTGTTTTCTGTGGTAAATTGACAATTTATTTTATTTAACTGCTTAATTGTACAGGTAACTATTATGTACATGTGTTTGATTTTCTTAACTTTTTTGTTTGAGATTTTTTTTCTCACTGTTTTTATTATTGTTTTTGTTATAGAAACGACTTCCGTTTAAATAAGTATGTGTGTAATGTTTACATTAATATAACTAATATTAAAATATTAAATTATATGACAATGTTAGGTACATGAAGTTAATAAATTTTACGACTTTTAGTGTCACTCAATTTGTAAAACACCGAAATTTTTTATTCTTATTTTACTTATTCAAAAATAAGAAGAAAAGAAGAAAAAGCAGTATTAATTTTTGTTGTGCCTTATCTGTTAAGAAATTTAAGAATATTTAATTTTCTGTCACTGGAAGGTCCTAATCGTTTAATAAATATGGCGTAAGGCATTATTAGACGATTCCATGAATCATTAAACTGGCAGTAGGCAATTCGTTGTCGACCGTTATCATGTCATTCATGTCATATCTTATAAACTTATACTGAGTGGTTCAAGTCGCGGATCAGATTCATGAATCTTTCTTCACAAAAATAGAAAGAGAATATACACTAGGGAGTAGCCAAATATAGTCTGTTGGGCATCGGCGTAGCTAGCCTCAGTTTTCAGGGGCCATGGCCCCAGTACGTTGGAAAAAAAACAATTTTAATAGGCAAGGATTGCACCAGGGCCGTAGCTAGGTCGCTACTACTCTCAGAGCTTTACTTTTTATAGCCAGGGCATGTCTTAAATATTTGGGACCGGGACAAGGGGGCACCCGGAAAAAATAAAGGTGCGCCGGTAGGCGCCAAAATAGCGCCGCAGGCGAATATTTTTCAAAATTTCAAGGTCACGCGTTTTCCTGGCATTTCAGAATTTCAATGAAAAAAATCATTTATGCAAAAATATAGACTTTCCCAAGAATAATTTTTGAACTTTGATCCGGCCATAAAAATAAGATAAACTTTGGCCGGGGGCTCACTGAGAAAGTTAAGGTGATTGTGTAAAGAAAATTATCACGTTGTTTTGATGTCATGTTTTGTTTTATATTTTTCGAAAAATAAATAAATGGAATGGAACAATGGAATGTTTTAATAATTCTATCTAGTTTTACAAAAAACCGTAAATATTTATTAGATTTTTCGTCTCTATTTTTAGAAGTCTTATGTCAGGGCGAAATTTCGGCTTGCCAGGGCGCCGCCCTGATCCGCCCCCGCCTGCCTACGGCCATGGATTGCACGCTCTTCTACATACTTATATTAAATAAGATTATTCTATGAAAAATATAAGTAATTAGATTTAAATCTTATGTTTGAAATTGAACATTGTTGAATTGAATGTTTGAAATTGAAAGACCAGCATATGGTAATTCGTCTGAACGCCAAACTCCGATAATTGGAGTGCAGCAACGCTCGGTCGGGTTGCGTGTTGGATGGGTGACCATATCTGCTCTGTGAAAATTTGTCGGACAGTGGCATCTAGCGGGTGGTACCAGAGGTGGTAATCTGAGCCATCTGCTGAACCTCTGTCAGTGGGAAAAGCGTGATATGTGAATAAAAAATATTTATATTTTAATTCCTATTATTGACAAAGTATAAGGAAAATATGAGTGAACGTTTGTCAAGAAGTAAATAAATATTGAAAAATGTTCAAAGATCACGCGAATAGTTTCGCTCCTAATTCACAATTCGAAATAAATTAAAAAGTTTTAAAAATAGTAGTGTCAATAAAAAAAGTATTATTTTATAAATTGGGGATTCTAGAGGTAGAGGCTTTCGAGTGAAACTCTTCTGGTAAACGTCCAACTTTTTGTACGTTATTTAAAGTAAAACTGGAACAAAAATTAAAAATTTTGATGTTACCAATACTAATACATTTAAGGATTAAGGTTAATTGCCATAATACTCATTTTTCAGAATTGTGTTACGCCTATTTTAATCTGAGTTACTATTTGGAATTATTTTTTTTTTCAAGGTAAAACAGGCGTTAACTTAATTTTATTTAATTTACTTTAATTTTGGGGCGAAGTGTATACTGCGGTTTATCAACAAAATGTCCATCTGTGAAATTTTACAGCTTGAGATTTTTACATTACTATGGTTCTGTAGTTTTTACACATTTACAAGTAAAAAACCCTATCTTCATTGCAAACAGAGTAAAAGACATCAAAACAATTAATATATTCCAGTAAATAATAAAAACTGAGAAGAAATAATAAAAGTTTTATTTCTCAAAACAGTAAGATTGTACATAGGACCTTTGTTTATGGACATCAGTATATTTCTGCTGCTGCACTCTGAATAACTCCTCCAACCATTAGCTTCTACAAATGGAATACTACGATGTGGTTGAAAGCTACGAAGGAAATAACTCCATTAATTTTATATATTACGCATAGGTCGTTCTTAGTATTCTGAATTTTGTATTTTTAATTAATTATTCAAAACTCGTTACATCCTGTTGTGTTCTTCTTTTCTGGTGTGCTGCATACTAGTTTCGTATTAACAGTTCTTCGGTCTTAAAACAAAACCGTGTAAAAAAATCACATTCACGCTCGAAATGTAGACTCCTTTAAAAAAGGAATCTGCCTACTTGAATGAGGATCGAGATTACATAAATGCTCTTGACACGTCGCGCTCGTCATCAATTATATTTGTAGGAAAAGATTGAAGCGGTGTGCCTAGAAACCACTCGCAATATTACACTGTGATAATGATAATGGATTTCATATAATGAAATTGCTTTCGAAGGAAATTCTTAAGAAACAACCGCTTGGAGTCTTGAATCATACAATGATTTTATAAAATGTATGTGTATGTAGGAACACTCCATATTTTTCTAAAAATGTAGATCTTTTGAAAAAGGCAACCAAAATGAAAAATATTATATGCTTATTAAGTGACTTAATCAGTCAATATTAGCTCACTATCCCAAAAAAAAATTGAATTGAAAGAAGAGACTGTATGCAAATGATGAAGACAAGGAAACAAAATACGAAGTTGTTTATACACTATAACAAAATAACTAATTATCTATTGAAACTAGTTTACTTCCACAGCCATGTAGTGGAGTAGATCATGAAAAACGTGGAACCATGAAACGTTTTTTAAACTTTTTTATTGGGTAAATAGACCTAAAATATTCTAAAACGTTCCTGTCTGTTTCCGAAAAAATCTCTCTGTTAATCTTTTTTGTGTACACGATAACTCGAGAACGCTTTGAGATATCAACTTGAAATTTGAAACTTACGTATCATGACGAGATTTGGAGCTGAAGTTACATCGATTATGGGGTTGGGGGATAAATGTTGGTAATACACTGTTTCCTTGTCTATAGATAATTCGCAAACGATGCGAGATTCCCACTTCAAATTTGATATGCAAGTACACTATAACAGAGTCTGCAAGAGTAAAGACTTTAATTTAATAGGGTGGGGGTTGAGGGACTTGAAGGGGGTAACTTTGCAAAGTAGGTCAAATAAAAGTTTTTGTAACAAATTTCAATATGTGCACTATGGTCACTGAGGTCAGTGGAGTTAATGAGATCGTTGGGATCGTTGGAACCATGGGAGTAAATGGGATCATTGGGATCGATGAAATCATTGGAGTTATGGGATGATCGGGGTCATGGGATCATTGGGGTCATGGGATAATTGATACCAATGAGATCATTGGAGTCAATGAGATCATTGGGGTTTTGGGATCATAGGGGCCATTGGATGATGGGGGTAAATTAGATTATGGGGTCGTGGAATCAAAAGGGTCGTGGGGTCGTTGAGGTGTTGGGATCATAAGAGTCATGGAACGTTGGGTTCTATAAAATCATTGAGGTCATGATATCATTGGGGGTCTTGATATCATTGTGGTCTTGGGATAATCATCCAATTAATTGAAAGATTGCAAAAAATGTATTCTATAGCTATTTAGTTTACTAGTTATTTAGTTGCATAGATAAATATTTAAGGTGTGATTATAACTACTTTTAAAAAATTTACTCTAATTAAATGTGGAAAAATAGCTGTGTAATTAGTGATTCCATTGGCATCGGTTTTAAACTAAATGTTATACAAGAAGTGAATAATTGAAGCCACTACTATGTGATAATTAATTACTATGATAAAACAGACGTGAAACACTACTTTTGTTTCACTATACACGGTGTCCCACTACGATGGGCCTATATAGATAGATATCGCAAAAACCTGGATATTAGAATTCTGAAACTTTGGCGGTAAATTACGACAGAGTTGTTACGTTCTATTATCTAAAATATTTTAAGAGATCTACTTCCATTTACACTAGAAGTAGTTGTCAACTTGCTTCTTTAGTTGGAATGTCCCGTATATTATTGTATTTTTTAATTCTACATGGAATTCTAAAGATATTTCTCCTAGAGAATCACTAAGATTTAACAAATGGTAATTAATTTTACAACGTGTTTCTGTAAATTCCTAGAATATACCTATTTTATTTTACATTAAGTAAAACTTGCATGTCTGTTTTACACTGGGAGCTGGATGCAAAAAAGGCAATAACGAAAATAATTTTTTTATAAGAACCCCATATTTTCGTTATTCATTTTTGTATTCAACTATAACAGAAGGGTAACTTTCTGTTAGATTGACGAAGGAAATTTTTGGGATTTTGGACAAAAAATACATCACCATCTTTTGCCTACGTTTCGCCTAATTTAGTTAGACTTCTTCGGGTTTAACTATATTGGACTGAAATCTAATAATAATTAATAATTATAAATAAATTTTACGTAAATAAAAATATTACGATGAACAAGACTGTAATAAAATTCGTAATTTCTGAGTAGGTAAATTCTCTACAAGTAAAGTGTAGAGAATTTCTTGAACCCCTGAAAATTTGCCGTATTAAGGGATTGTAAGCAGGAGTGCGTGGTGTGACTCAGAAAGCTTTCTGAAGATGATTGAATTCTTTTCCGCCTACCGAAGGAGCCTTCTTTTCAGGAATTTTCACCCACTTAAAAATGTTTTAAAGGGGGTCAAAAAAGAGGGTGATAGAACGCAAAAGAGAATTTGAAGGATACGAATGACTCGGAGTGTGCCGAAAAGGGTTCAAGCATCTCAGGAAGGCTTTCTGAGTCATCCCACGCATCAAGACCTGCTTACAACTCCTCGGCGCGGCATATTGTCAGGGGGTGGGTTGGAGATGGAATATTAACTGTGTTAAAAAATGAATTGGATCAAACATTCCTAATAAGCGTTTACTATGCACTATTTTACTCTAAGATCGCATATAATATAATTATCTGGGGACAAAGTGTGGACGTGCAAAGCGTATTTATCTTACAACTTTTTAATATGAAACCTATGCAATCTTGTCGAGAGGTATTTAAAAAGTATAATATATTAACATTGGTATCCGTCTATGTATATAAACTACTCTGCTATATACATAGTATAATGAATAAATTAAAATTAAATTCAGATTATCACTCGTATCAAACAAGATATAGACAAGACTTTTACATTGACAGATTTAACCTTATGTTATACAAAAAAATCTCCCAATTGTGATGGGAAACATCTCTGACACATAAGAGAAGTATACGGCAAATTAAAATCTAAATCTAAATTAAAAATGTTCCTGTGTTCAAATGCTTTTTACACCTTAGATGAATATATGACTTATGCATAATCATTTTATTTATCATTTACAAACGTGTAATATATTTTATATATATGTGTGTGTAATGTATGTACGTTTATGTATGTATACATGTGTGTAATCTTAGTTATTTACTTTCAACAAATTATTTGTATAGAAATAATTCGCACCTATAATAGAACAAAGACCTAACTGCAAATAATACAATTGTTAGAAAAAGCTATTTAAAAAGTGGGAAACTACTTTTATACATTAAATTAATACATACGTTCGCCATACGCAAGTAAAATCTGGAACAGTTATAACTATATTTCAGTACTTACTAGCAACATAGTTACTGTTTTAATTACTTTTTGATTTGGCCAGTACAAACATGAGTTTTGTAATTGTGACGTTTTTTCTTTTGAAATGAAGTTTCATTATTTTTCAGTTATGTCGAAACAAAAACT
Source organism: Aromia moschata (assembly GCA_029963805.1). NCBI lineage: Eukaryota > Metazoa > Arthropoda > Insecta > Coleoptera > Cerambycidae > Aromia > Aromia moschata. The sequence goes on from JAPWTK010001146.1 coordinate 17,492, forward strand.
CCATTTAGCTGGATTTTGCTTTGTATTTATATAAAAACAAGCTGTACAAAAGAAAGTATTATTTATAAGAACTGAAAACACAAAAACTTAGTATTCTACGGTACGTATAGTAAAAATATATGAAATTAATTGGTCTTCAGCTTAAGCTTATTTAAAAAAATGTAGTTATTAAAAAAATGATTCGTAATACTTCGGCACCACGTTAGCCTTTATTAAAGCTAAAATAGCCTCTTTCTTGGTTTCAGTGAGAGGAAACAGAATTATAAGCTTTTTTCAAACCAATACTTTTTCTCTCACATCGCAAGCTAGTACGTTCAGAGCACACCTGTATAAAAAAACCTGTATAAAAATGTAAAAAATGTATGTCTGTATCCTTATAAGATGTCTTATAGAAAAACTTATTGTTTACAGCCTTTTCTACTCGTAATTGTTTCGTATCACTTATCCTGAATATTTCTTTTTCAGTATTTTTTAAATAATTATTACCAATTTCTTCTGACAATAGTCTGAGGTCATAAAAGTCACTGTGGGTCATTTCAATAACTGAGTAAGGTTTTCCCTTTTTTTTTTTGCACTTCTTATAATCGTTATGTACTGATCCGGAGTGTAAATCGGTCCGGCCTTCTTTGCTCTTCCGATAGCTTTCTCAATCACAGAATGGCGCTATATGCACAGAATAACGTCACATGCGCCATCTATGGTTTATTTGAGTAATTATCTTTATGACGTTTTTCCACTTGAAAGAACATTGTAATTAAATACGTTTGCCATTATAATCTTAAAAGTCGACATATTTGCAGTTAGGTCTTTTTTCCATTATAGATGCGATAGTATGATATATAATATATGTGACATCATACCTAATATGTTTTAGCTATAAGGCATTTACAAGTTTCCATGTACCTTTTATTGACATGTTCTATCCAATGCAATTGTTGGCAAATAATTAATAAAATATTCTATTCTATTCTATTCTATTCTATTCTATTCTATTCTATTCTATTCTATTCTATTCTATTCTATTCTATTCTATTCCATTCCATTCCATTCCATTCCATTCCATTCCATTCCATTCCATTCCATTCCATTCCATTCCATTCCATTCCATTCCATTCCATTCCATTCCATTCCATTCCATTCCATTCCATTCCATTCCATTCCATTCCATTCCATTCCATTCCATTCCATTCCATTCCATTCCATTCCATTCCATTCCATTCCATTCCATTCCATTCCATTCCATTCCATTCCATTCCATTCCATTCCATTCCATTCCATTCCATTCCATTCCATTCCATTCCATTCCATTCCATTCCATTCCATTCCATTCCATTCCATTCCATTCCATTCCATTCCATTCCATTCCATTCCATTCCATTCCATTCCATTCTATTCTATTCTATTCTATTCTATTCTATTCTATTCTATTCTATTGTATTCTATTCTATTCTATTCTATTCACTATCACTTTTGGCGCTCAATCGGTCATCCGCAGTAAATTCCGTCAATTTCGAGAATCTTCGAGTAATCCCATGACATGAATTTTAGACAAAACGTCATCCCACGCAGCCTTTTACAGGGGCGGAACCAGAGCGCATGAGTGAGTGGTTGGTGTGGGTGTGGCCTGGAGGGGTTCTTGAGTTATCAAAGAGTGAAAGCGAGTTGTGGCATCCCATACCATTTTATTAGGCAACATTAAGATCAATTCGCCCAACAGAGGTCAAAACACGCAAAATGTGTAAATGCAAAGGGGTGGCTTAGGGGGGGGGGGGTCTGGAAATGGGTTGAGGAGATGGGACAGCGACCAAATACCCATAACTTATTGAGAAGGTCTTCTAGTGTGTCGGGATGAAGTTTTTACCCGACAGTGTCCTTCATGGTCCATCCTGTAGATCTCTGAAACTGCCGTCAAAATATTGCAAAATCAAATTTCGACACGGGGTTGGTTTTTGGGGTGTGGACGGCGAACCGTTTAAGTTATAACGTAGCGCCTTTGGGGCATTCAAACCAACCCTATACGCTACCGAAAATTAAAAACTCCATTACTCTAATTCAAATAGAACGCAAATGGCGCTAATCTAAAAGGTATTACCCTAATTTTGACGAACAGGTTATTTTCTGATTTTGTGTGGATTTTTGCAATAATGGCACAGTCGTTGCCATTAGTGAATAGACTGAAAAAGATCATTGAAAATTACGAAGATATTACAATAGACAGATCACATATGTATATTATGTATTCCTTGCAATCATCGATATACTGGGTGTCTCAGCTTTTAGTTTACATACTTTATCTGCTCACCCAGGATAGCTAGCAAAAAAAATTATATACAAAAGTTACTTGAATTCATGAAGCCTATAAAATGACATAATCCGTTTGACATGTGCTAGTGACCTTGAGGTTATGTCAGTGTCAATATAAGTTTTTTAAATACAACACCCTGTATTTTTCGACATTTTTGTATTTACCGAACAATTCTACACATATTTCATGTAACATACCCTATACCTATCTTCAACCGTTTTCGAGATTTTCAAAGTCAAACAGCTATTATTTCACAATACAAAGAATTTTCAGTTTGCCTTGTCAGTTTTTAAACAATTGAGAGGTATTGTTAAAAGTAATTTTAATCAGATCAATGGGATATTTCAGTAATTATAAGCAATTGTAAATTTACAATTGATGAGTAAAATCCTGAAAAACGTCAATTTTTAACTCCAGAATGACATTTTTTTGAGCATAATTTTATACCTCCACCTCCAACCCCCTTGGAGTGACTGCTACCCTTTAAAATTTTTTAAATCGAACGAGGGTGCGTGTGATAGCTCATTGGAAATGGTTCTTAATTATCTATTCAGCAATATAAGTTTTTTTGAATCCTGTATATTTTTCATCAAGAAAATTAAATTTGATAATTTCAAAATTATTATTATTATGAAATGTATACAATCAAATGCCTATGTACCCAATATTTGTCAAATCTGACGTTTTTAGTTAATTTTGTGTTAACATTCAACTTCAATGTATCGGTTTCCCTGATACGCTGCGCAAAATACCCAACAAAAAGAAAGAAGTAATAAATTAATAATAAAAAGAAAATTAAAAACAAGCTTTTATTTAAATGCTCTAAAAAGAAGAAAATAAAGTTTAAATTTAATCAAACCCATCAATTTATTACATTACACAATTTATATGATATAAAAGCTTGTCACGAGATTTACTTGTGTAGATGTATTTACCTAATTTATAATAAAATACATACTTTTTTCTTAGATTTTCTTATGTCAAGATCAAGTTACATAATTATTACATTCTTGTTTATCTACACAAGTAAATCTCGTGACAAACAAGATTTATATCATATAAATTGTAGTAATGTAATAAATTGATGGGTTTGATTCAATTTATTTTCTTCTTTTAGAGCATTTAAATAAAAGCTTGTTTTTAAATTTTTTTTTATTATTACTTTATTTTTTATTTTTTAGTTATAGTTCGTGTTTTTGTATCTAAATGTTTCTCAACCTGTTCATACTATCCCTAACCTATACCAAGTTATAACTCTTTAAAATTGGTATGGTGGCCATATTGTTTTTCGCTATTTTGAATTTTTTCACCGCCGCCAGAATTTGCCTAAGGTATAGGTTGATATTAGTTAAGACACGACCCCGCTAAGTCTTACTGTTTAGCCGGACGGTAGTACACCATCTCCTCGAAGGGTTGAACGCAGACATCAGTTTACGATCAGAATTCAGATTCAGATGAACAGAAATTGGATATATTGTTAGATATTCAAGATAATCCACATAAACCTACAGGACAAGTTGCCGCCGATAATGATGTTAGTAAAACGTCCATATTACGTCTTCTAAAAAACGAAAAATACCGCCCATATAAAATTCATTTGGTTCAAGAACTTAACGACGATGACCTTGATCGGCGATTGGAATTTGCGAAATCATGGCAAATATATGCCAAGATAATCCTTTATTTATAAAAAACATTCTTTTTTCTGATCTTAACATTCGTCTTAACATTCGACATGAAAGCATTCGTCTTAAATGGAACAGTCAACAAACAGAACTGTAGATACTGGAGTACAGAAAATCCACATTGAATTATGGAGGCCAATACTCAATATCATGAGAAGGTGAACGTTTGGGCTGGAATTATAAATTCTCAAATTATCGGACCATATTTCTTTGATGGCACATTAACTGGCGCGCGTTACTTGGATTTCTTGCAAAATTTCTTAGTTCCAGAGTTAAGAATGCTTTTCCCAGATGATGACAACCCCAATAAAATTGATAGAAATATTTGGTTTCAGCAGGACGGAGCTACACCACATTTTTCATTGGAAGTAAGAGCCTATCTGAATCAAGTTTTTCCCAATAGATGGATTGGTAGACGCGGTGAAATTGAGTGGCCTGCTCGTTCTCCCGATTTGACCCCGCTTGACTATTTTTTATGGGATTACTTAAAATCGAAAGTCTACTTCAACAGACCAAATAACGTAGAAAATTTAAAAGACAGAATAAGGCAAGAAATACGACTGTACGTGGTTTCAACCATGAAAGAGCTCCTAAACAAGGAGTTCGAAAAATCATGGCAAGAAGCCCTGGGTATGAGGCAGGCGAAGGCCCATATTATTGGGCCTTCGTTCAGATTAACTCAAAGTCTCCTAGGTATGAACCGAAGAGACATTAGAACGGTGACAGGACTCTTACAGGCCACTGTCACCTTAAAAGGCACCTCCACATGATAAGGGTCATAGATGATCCTGAATGTGGATGGTGCATGGAGGATGAGGAGACTGCATCTCACATCCTCACAGAGTGCCCTAGGAATTGCAAGGGTCAGAGAACGGCACTTTGGGAGCTGTGTTCTGAACCCAGAGGATGTTAGAGTATTCACCCCAGGGAAAATATGCGCCTTTGCTAGAGAGGTCGGCATACCTGGGTGAACACTCATGGAATGTGGGTGCACAATGGGCCCGTCAGGCGGCCTAAGTGCATGGGTCTTCCCGCCCACTTTTCGTATTCATTCATTCATTCAAGGCAAGAAATTAATCAAATCACCCCGGAAACAATACAAAATGTTTTAGAAGAGTTCCAGCAACGCCTCCATTATTGTCAAGAAGCAACAGGCGCCCAGTTTGAACATTTGATTTAAACTGTTCTTCTGTTCTGTTTCATGTTCTTTTCTTTACTTAGTAACATTAAAAATGTAATATTTTTCAAATAAAAAAATTATAGGAATATTATGTTGCTGGATGGAGAATTAAAAACCCTTTCAAATGAGCTCACACGCACCCTCGTTCCATTTAAAAAAATTAAAGGGGTAGCTGTCACTCCAAGGCGGTTGGAGGGGGAAGTATACAATTATGCTCAAAAATGTCATTCTTGAATTAAAAATTGACGTGTTTCAGGATTTTACTCATAAATTGTAAATGACGTAGATAATGAATTTATCCGTTACTTATGGACCTCACTGTATATTTCGTAAACGCCGAGAGTGTGAAAGACATTTATATTGGAATATCTATCAACAAAATATTACTGGTACTATTAGAAGAGAGCAATTTCGGTTTCATTTGTGCATGTTTTGCGCATATAGCCTTTTCGTGGAACGTTGTCGACAATATTCACTGTAAACGCTTAACGAGAAGACATACAGAAAGACTACTGGTTGTGACAACATACACTCAACCAGTGAAGACAGTCGGTGTTTCTGAATGACACTAGGTATGTACATTATTAACTAATTTTACTCCTGTCTATTTGGTCTCTCATATGCCCTTCCGTCAATGACATGACATATTACGAGTCCGATCCTGCGTTGTACACACTTTCCGGACCCTACTGATCACTAACGGAAAATGTGAATGGACAAGAATTTAACTGGACCTACTTACATACACATACAAGGAAAGTATAGTGAGAATCAACCTTTACTCATTTGACCTTAAACAAAATCAACTAATCAACACCTTTGCAGGTGTTGAGTTCAATTAAAGTTCATTAATCGAAATATTGAATTTTAACTTTATTTTATTATAATACATACGAGTATACATGCTCTACGTTCTTATATAAAATCTCGTAATTATATGCATATACATAAAAAACCGAATGTGTACTCGAATAGAGAGATATGTAATTTTTCCATCTATATTGAAATGAGACAATGTATGGAATACGAGGAAGCAAGGAAGGTCATTGGACCTTCGTATAAATCAAGATAAAGCCTTATCGGTAGTTAAATTGGATCTGAAAGTTTTGAGGTCCAAATATTTAGATTCAGTCCTGTGTGTTAACAGATATGAAAACGTAGTAAATATGGCACAGAGTGATTTGGGAAGATTTAATCAGAAGTATACAGAGAGTGTCAAAAGTCAGTATTTCCAGAGGAAGGTATCCAATCGAAATAAACTTTTAAGGCGAAATAAATTATAGAAGCAACAACTATTATCGACATTTTTTTGCATTCAGTAAGTAACCGTAGTTCTTTAAAAAATCATGAAAATATATCCTCATTATATTTATAGATTTGGAAATAATTATAAGCAGATGTTTTTAATAATCGTTTGTTTTCATTTTTTTTTATTTTTTTCACTTTGTATACCCATTATTTTACAGAATTGGAATTTCTACATTTTTAAATGACAATGCATATGATCCTCCGCTAAATGCTTTTGGTTAGCCGTCCATGTTCTATCATTGGCCAGTTCCAACTGTGCAATATTTTCTGCACCCGTCACAGGCGGCTCAAGGCGTGGCCTATTCTCTTCCACATCGAATTTTTCAGCTGCAGTCAGGCATCACTACGTCAACGTGTTCCATACCTGTATAGGTTTTTTCTTTGCCCATATGTAGGTAATTCGCAAACGGAATACTATAATATTCAGTTCGAATTGCATACACACCACGATGAAGCCAAGTGGAAGTCAAAACGGTGTCCGGGCTCGTAGGCTGGCAGACAGCAGTCCGAGAGTCGTCTGTAGGAACATCTCCCGTTGTTTGGTAAATTCCTTTTTTACAAAGTGAAAACTGATGATCAGAGCTCGGAGGTTAATAATAGATGCCTACCAGGGGCGGCTCCAGGATATTTATCAGTAACGTTACGAAATATGAAACAGGTCGTACCTTATAGATGTGGGATGATTGTTGTAGCCCAACTAATCGGCAAAGGAATCATAGTCACAGGACACGGAACTTGTATACTCACGGTAAACGACGCTCTAACAATAACATACACGTGTCCGTACTGGTACTCGAGTTTCAATAAATTATTAAAAACTCTTCCATGTGTTTAGGAGTTAAACTTTGGCGTCTGTAACTTAAAATGCAGTTATAAGATGAAAAAGAGCGTTCAACGTCTACAGACGTAACTGGGCCATGTTTAAAAAGTAAGTAAAGTTTTGTACGGGCACATTATATTTTGTTAAGAGACATCCACTTCTTTGCCTGTAAATAAATCCACAATATGACACAATGTGGGAAAGTCAAGATTAGTAACATCCGTTTGTTTCATCAATACTAAGCCATATAGGTTTATCGTGCAGTTCCATTTTTTTTATGTCCTCACACATAGTGATGCTATGTATAATCGTATAATCGTGTTGTTTCTGCAGGCAGACTAACTTCGCCGTACTTTCCACTCGCAGCGTTTTGGACACGTTGTCTGAACTTGGGAGGATCTAATTTTACGAATGGAATATTACACGCTACCGTCATTTTGACGAAATCCAAGTTAAAATGTCTCTGTCTGTCTCGCGCATTCACACCATCACTTACACGAGCTTTATGTTTGACTATACATGCTGCAAAACAGCTGTTTTTACATGCCACGTCACTACACTGTCACATACAGTACAACGAATTTCATTGCTATTAGAGGTCAGGTCCGGACGCTCCAGACCGTAACACGCGATGGATGCTGTCCCGACATTTTTACAAATTTATTCGACGTTTCGTGCACACGAATGATGATGCATCGACCACTGCAGAGTAAATAATACTAAGTAAACAAGTATAAAATTACGTTCGCTTCGCGACTCGATCTTGGTTGAAGTGGGGGCGCAGAACACGACAGAGGGTTTGTATTCTGGAATACATATAATGGCGTTATTTCATTGAACTACGATTGTACTATATGTGTACATATATACATATGTGGAATTGACGATGTACTTTTTTAATGTGACAAATATGACAATATTCCAGTCGCGTGAAGCCCGGTCCTGGAATCTATTATTAACCTACGAGCTCTCGAGCTCTACTTATTGCTAAATGCATAGTGGTGTTGTAAGCAAAACTCAAATGTGACTGAAACGAAGCATTTCTTTCTTTAAGTAAGTAAAATTGTAATTTAATAAATAATCAGTGTATCCTTACTGTCGAGGCTTCTGGTTCATGTACTTTCGTAATTCCATAGTACACTTATAGTTTATGTGTGCCTGATTACGTTGCTACTGAATAGCGGTAAACTTTTGATTTCTTGTTAAGATTATATACATAATTTAAAAACTATTGTCCAATATAACGTAATTTATTTGTTCATTTAAAATAAATGTATATTTTGTGTCATTTGAATGAATTAAATAAAGTTATGTTTTAATTTTCCCTAAAGCCAGTAGTTATCTTTGGGGGGGGGGGGGCGGTTGGGCCAGATAAAACAAAAAAGCCAAAAAAAAGAGGTCACTACAGCCAACGGCAACCGCATTCCCCCGAGTATTTCGGTTTTTTACTTGACCCTTTGGGGGAGATCGTCCCCATCGCCCCCCTGGCTACGCCCTTGCAGTTGCTTTTCACTTGTTCTCATACAGAAGATACGGCCGTGCTTGATCTAAGCCTCTGGTTTAACCTTATGGGTTTAAACCAGAAATTAATTAAACCAGAAGTTATAGAGGTTGAAGCAGTGGCAGCCGGTGGAATTTGACGTGCTCGTATTTCCGTAAAGAGGCATGGGACCCACATCATATTTTAGGGGATGGTTACTTGACCTAAGTAGATGGCTATAATGGCAAAAAATCTATAGGGAACATTTGCAATTTTTTTCCAAAATGGATGCCTCCGGGCAGATCTTGGGGAATCGGCTTGCAAAATATTTGCTAAATATTTTGTTTTCATAATCACCGAGTAAATACTTTTTTTAATCTGTGATTTTTGCAAAATTCTTATTTTGCTTAAAGATGCAACTATTGTAAAATCACAGACGAAATGCTGGGATGAAATAAAAGTTCAAATTACCAATAACTTTTACAGATCTCAAAATGTCAAGAAAATCGTAAGTATAAAAAGGCTGTGTATTGACACGGCGATTATGAAAAAAAGTCGTTTCCAAGATCTTCCCGGAGGCCCATTTCTAAAAAAAAGTCGCAAGTTTTTCCCTGAAGTTTTTTGCTATTATAGCCTTCTACTTAGGTTTAGTAACCACCCCCTAAATTATAGTGTAGGTCCCATGCCCCTTACGGGCATTCCAAATTCCACCGGCCGCCACTGGGTTGAAGGGGTAAGTCTGCAAAATAGGTCAAATAATGTTTTTAATATAAAGTTGTACATTATTAATTGATTTTTAAAAACGGACAGTTTTAAAAGCATTTGTTGTTTTATCCTGGAGTGGGTACTGGAAACCTTCTCGGCGTAGAAAACAAAAAACTCGACGTTTTCCACGAAACACCGAACTACTACACTTTTCTCGACGCGCGTTCTGTTTATTAACATGTCCTCCAAGATGAAAATGAGCTTCGTCCGAAAAAGGTTTTTTCGATTGAAATCGGCGTCATTTTCAAACTCATTTAAAGCCCACACGGAGAAGCGATAACGAAGTGGATCGTTATTTTCCATTACCTCTTGAGTAAGTTGTAGGCAAATTATCCGAGGTCTTTATGCAATATTCTCCTCAGAGAAGTGCGACTGACATTAAGTTGTTGTGCTCTGTGACGAGTTGACAAAGTGACGCATACTTTGGGCAACAGCAGCAATTCTTTCAGATGTGCTCATCGGACGAGCACGTGGTTGACTTCTGTTATCTATAAGCTGTCAGTTTCACGAACTTCCTTAAAAACTTTCTTACACCAGGCGCTGACGGAGCTTCATTCCGACCAAAAATTGTTCTCAATTTTCTCACTGTTTCTACAACACATCATTCACTTATTAAATAATTTTTTTAATATTTCCCAACGTTGTTCAAGCGTAAAACGATCCATTTCTTACAGCGAAGGTTAGTCACCACATATATGTCAAATGTCAAGCGCGTCAGTGTCGGCAATGTAGAAATAACACTCAGTTTAAAAAGAAACCAATAGATAGCCCACCCTTTATAATACGAGGTGTGTAAATTAAGTAATGATGTAATGAAGTAATGACCTATGTAGCGCCTAATCTAATAACACTGTGGAGACGGGACTTGGATGGTAGGTTAACATGTAATGCACCTTCAGTACAAATTTGAACTTATTTGAGTCATTTGTTTGCTCTTTGTAACTGTTTTCGTAAATCTTTTTTTTTTTTCTAGTGTTTTCGTAAATCGTTTTAAAAATGAGTGACATTAATTTTGAGCAACGGTGTGCTATCAGGTATCACCGACGCCGACTACATAAACACCTCGAACACACTAATAATAATGCTAGAGTGTGCGAGACGGTCGGGCGAAACGACAGACGATCCTATTTATTTCTCAATCCTATTTATTTGTGAGTTGTTTTCAATCTTCTAACTCAAAAACTGATCACTTTAGACCATAAGCGTTATACATTTTTGAAATTGGCTGTTGCTAGAGAATCTAAAAGTAGAAGACATACAATGTGTTCTATTTAAAAAATACCGATGACGTCACGTACAGAAAGTTGGTGACGTCACTGCTACTTCTAAGTAGCTTAAGATGCGCAGTTGAAGATAAAAATTGACGTGTCAAAGATTTTTTACAAAATATTTTTAGTTTGAAAAAATTATAACTTTACGTCTTCACTGTGTATTGAAAAATAATAAGGAAATAAAAATGAAAGAAACTAGGGAGCTTATTAATGTGACATTTATACTCTTACACCTCAAAAGCCTATAAAACGATATGTCGTATTAACATCTTTGTTAATTCACATTAAGTAAACCTTTCCTAAATGTTAATATTGATTGTCATTAATATTATTTTATAAACTTATTTTATTTTTTTATTTACACATAAAAGGAAAAATACATAAATATGAACATTAAGTAGTAATAATAAATAATCCTGCACAAACACTAATTTCATAAAAAGTACATGATGTAAATAAAAAGAGAATCCAACAAGGGCTTAGCCCGCTCGTGGATAGTTTAATTTTCTATTTTACATTAGTAATTGCAACTTTTGTAATTATTATTAGTGTTCCTCATATTACAATACATCAAAGAACAACGATAAAGAAAAACAAACATTGTATAAACTTTAACAAACTGTATACATAAAATAACGGTTATTGTAAAATAAATAATTTAACTCTATAATATATATGTACATATATACACACGCATGTTCACACATAATATACATATATAGATACACACACATATACATACCTACACATATATACACTTAACACATATATAATCCCATAATGGATTAATTTTAGTATAAATACATTAACACAAAAATTTTAACTCCTATAAAATAGATTGCCCATAATATCTCCAGAGTGCAGAATAAACAGCTTTGCTTTCTTTTAAAAATGAGCTAAATTTCTAATATTTTTTATTTCATTTGGGAGGTAATTATATACTCTTGGAGCTATAAAACTAAAGCTTTTTTTGACATATGGATTTCAGTATTCTTGGTGTTACTAAGGACTCTTTCATCTTATGGCGTGTTGTATAATCATGACATAGCATATTGTAGTTGATTTTGCACTTTATATTGTTTTATAGCAACATTTAAGACATATAGTTTCCTGATATCTAAAACATGTGCTTCAGAATATAGTGATACTGAAGGGTAAGTATTATTTTTATTTAACATTATTTTTAAGAATATTTTTTGTAAAATATCCAATTGCTTCAGATAACGGTTCGCTATACCTCCCCATCCAAGAATACCATATGATAGGCGAGATTCTATTAATGCATAGTAAACGATCTTTAATTGCTGTACTTCTAAAAACGGTTTTAGCTTTTTAAATTTATACAAAATACTACGCAGAGTGTTTACAACATTAGTGCTATGTATATCCCATCTCATATGTTGGTCTATTGTTATCCCTAGGTACTTGATGTTAGTCACGGCTTCTATTTCTATTGAAAAATTATCAGTGTTAATGTCTAATGTTTTAAAATAAGGCAAATTGTTTTATAAATAGAGAACTTTATAAATTTGGTTTTATTATAGTTTATTGTTAATTTGTTATGGTTAAACCAATGTATGAGATGTATAAAATCATTTTCCACTTTTTGTTTTAGATTACCCCAGGTAGTATCAGTGTAAAAAATGGCCGTATCATCCGCATAACTTATAATAAATCCTGAGGAGTTAATAGTAAGTAAACTATTTAAATATACCGTAAATAAAATAGGCCCTAATACGTAAGTAAAAGTAAGTTTAATAAGACTTGACAATATTGAGCTATCTACTATTTATTACTCCCTGTACGGTTCCTTGTTGTCATCTTCAATATATTAAGTTCCTTATTAGTTGCCTTTTTTATTGTACCTGTTTTTCTTGAGCCTGGTGTAGTTTGAGTTATGGTATTACTCCTAACTTCTAAGATTAAGTTTTCCCTGCTCCTTTTGTTTTTCAGATGTTTGCTCTGATGTTTGTTCAATTTGTTGGGTTAGTGTAGTCGGTGTACCAGGAGCGCTACTTGGTCGATTTCGTGTTGTTATATGTTGGGTTATATCATCGATGTCCTCTAATTCCTCTACAGTATATATATCATCATCCAGATAGAGCTTATTTTGTTTTATATAACAATTAATACGTTTATTTTGCCTTGCTAACAGAAGATGTTTCCTCAAAATTTTATTTTCTTGTCTCTGTTTTACTGTCAGATCATTTGCAATTGTTATCTCAGAACTAACTTTTTGAACTACTGAACTACTTTCTATAAACACATTTTTCTTTGTCATCTTATTCAGTTCATTATCTATTCCATCTCCCCTACACCGTATTGAATTATTCACACGTGTGAGTTGCAATTTGGAATCATTGTTGTCTCAAGAGTAAAAATCGTGTAGGGTAGCTGTATATATCCTTTGTTATCGATCAGCATATTCTACCTTATAATTTACAAACAAGAACGAACGTAATGGCACAGGCACTTTTATTACTTTGTCAAGAAATTATATTAAATAAGAAGCAGCCTTCTGTAGCTCCTCTTATCAAACGCACACTTTGAGAACCTTAATATTAACTAGAACTGAAAGACAACTTCGGTTAGAGTGGGAGCGTCATATTACGAAGTTTCATTATTGCCTGTTGGCTATTGAAAGGGGGGAGAGTTTCAAACGTTTTATATGAAAACACATCAAAGATACTTCTTTTCTCTTTTAAAATGCGGGTTAGAAACTTTAAAAGCGGAGCTAATGGAGCCACCAATTTACCAATAGCTGATATAATTTAAATGGTATAATAATGGTATAGTAATGGTTCCAAGTAAAGTTGTAAATTTGATTTACTCTTACGTAATTTGTGAAGTTGAGGCTGACTGAATGCAGTCTGTGATCATCTTGTAAATACCAGAAAACTGTCTTTCAGGCATACATATACATACTATGTATGTGACAGAAAAGACTGATTACGGAGTAAAGATATACAGGGTGTCTACTTTTAGTTATGTACAAATATGGATTTGTATATGGATACGAGGTGTGTAAATTAAGTAATGAGACTGGCAATGTAGCGCCCGATCTAGCAACACTGCGGAGACGAGACTTGGAAGGGCGGTAGGTTCTTCTAAGGTAGGTAGGCACACCTTCAGTACAAGTTTGAAGTTGTTAGTCATTTGTTTGTGCTTTGTGACTTCTTTGTTGACTTTTTCGTAAACAGTTTTTTTCTAGTGCGTTTTAAAAAATGAGTGACATTAATTTTGAGCAACGGTGTGCTATCAAGTTTTGCTGCAGACTTGGTCACAGCGCAACGGATACCTTTGCAAAACTTCAACACGCCTACGGAGACAGTATTTTTTCAAGAGCCCAGGTTTTTCTGTGGTTTAAGGCATTCTCAGAAGGAAGAGAGTCGATTGAAAGTGAACCACGATATAGAAGGTTTTTATCTTTAAGAACTGATGAAAATTTCGATAGAATACGGGATTTTGTGCATTCAGATCATCGGTTGACGACAAGAATGATCGGGGAAGAGTTAAATTTGATTCATACCACTGTTCATCAGATTTTGACTAACGAATTGGGTATGAGAAAAATCTGCATAAAAATGACTCCAAAACATTCGCAGGAACAAAAAGGACATCAGGAGAGAAAGGTATCTTTGACTTTTTGGAATCGATTGAAAATGATTCCATTTTATGGAACGTCATTACTGGTGATGAGATTTGTTGTATGAGTACGACCCGAAAACCAAGCGCCAAAGAATGGAATGGGACACACTTCACGCTCTCCAAAGCCCAAAAATTAAGAATGACCAAGTCGAAGACGAAATACGTGCTAATTTGCTTTTTTGATGGCCAGGAATTGTCTACAAAGAGTTTGTGCATCTAGGCCAAACAGTAAATCAACACCGTTACAGACAGGCTCTTGAAAAACTTGTCTTTTTTCTCTTCTCAAGATTGAAAAATCACCACAAAGGACGTCATTTTGGGACCATAGAAAACATTCAAACGGCCGTAACCGACCAGCTGAAGACTATTCCAGTATTTGAGTTCCAGCACTGCTATGAGGAATGGAAGAACCGTCTCCAGCGCTGTGTGTGGCTTCCCACAAAGGAAGTTATTTTGAAGGAGGCAATTGAATTGTAATTATTATATTCGAATAAAAAAATTAAAAAATCAGTCTCATTACTTAATTTACACACGTCGTAATCTTCACTTGTTAAGATAATTTTCACTCCACTCACCTCACTTTTCGTAAGGCCGAAAGGAAAGTAAATTCAAAACTTGTTATTTTAAAATATGAACATAAAACCCGCGGGTGAGATAAAATCTTCAAATATATTGACATTTGATAAACCACTCAAAAAGTAAATTACAAGAACTTTAAGCAATTCGATAGATAACATAAATAATGAGAAGTCCGCAATGTAATAAAAAGGTGTGGAAATTGTTAGCAATAGTGTCTATAATAGACAAATAAAAATATAGTTTTATCTAGATTTAAAGAACGTACAATTTAAACTTATTGTAAAACTAAGCTTAAAATATTGTAAATCAGAAAAATTCACCCAAAATGTTTTTGACGTTTGACATTAACGGCCTAAAATGAACGAACATACAGTAGACAAATCCGAAAGTTATTATTAGACGTACTGATAGTATATGGTATAGTATATGGTCTAGTACCTAACAATCCACTGTTGGTTAATAAAATAGGATAAAAGTCACGGTTCATCGCATTGGAATGGAATTTTAGTATAAGATATTCATTATACAAAGTTATACCGGGTGTCCGGTAATTAATGGACAATTCTTTAACTGCTGATGAGGGACCTCAAGCCCGTTCAGAAAATAAATTTTCGTGTTTAATAAAAGTCCCACGGTTTCCAAGAGTCTTGGACTTTTAATTAAAGTAATAACAATAATTATAATTAGTCCCAAGGTCAGCGTCCCAAGTTTTCTAGAGATTAGGGTGTTCTTTTGATAAAGATAGTGTTTCGTACATGCTATCTTCAAAAAAATTATTGAAAGTATTGAGCTGAATAAAATTGCGTTTCTGTAGAAACAGTCTTTTTTGGTTTTAACAGCAATATCTTTATTTCTAAAGAAATAAGTAGTCATGTGTTATACCATTTTAGAATAAGTATTAAATGGGCAACTTTTGAAAAAGTTGGACAAAGTGGGAATATCGGCAAGTTGGCCCAATTTTAAAAAAGAACATAAAAGTCAATTTTAGGCACAAGACAAAATTTCAAAAACCATGGAACTTTTACTACACACGAAAGTCCATTTTCTGAACGAGCTTGAGGTCTCCCATCCGCAGTTAAAGGATTGTCCATTAATTACCGGACACCCGGTATAACTTTGTATAATAAATATACCTTATACTAAATTTCCATTCTAATGCGATGAACCGTGACTTAAACAGACACCGTCGTTATTAAATGTTAAGACTGGCATTGTAGGTTGCTATGTTATCGGGCCTCACTTTTTTTGAAGAAACACCAAGTACTGAGGTATACTTATGGTTATACTTATTGTATAAACCATTCAAAAGAATTGTTAAAAAATGTTCCTCTCAATATCTGCTGAAGAAGGCTATTGCATGATAGAGCGTCTGTGCAGTATATATAGGCCGTTTAGCAAATTTTAAGTAATGAATACCATGTTGGATGGGTGAATTTTAGAGGTGGACCAGTTCATTGGCCGGCTAGATCACCTGATCTCGTCAGGCCTGATATATCCCCATGGGGCTTCATAAAAATCATAGTTGTAGACTACTCCTTACTATCAAGGAGACTATGGAATCAGAATTCCATGAAGTATTTAGAAGAATTTGCTGTTTTGAGAAAAAAAAAAACTGTTATTTAGGAAATGGTAATTATCAACGTGTTCTATTTGGGATAGATGAAAAAATCTGAAAATGGGGTCAAATTGATATTTATTTAAAAAAACACCGTGTACGAAACAGATATTTCATGTTTGTATGCGTCACGTTTCTACGTAAGTTTCTACAATTCAAAAATAAAATGTTGTTTTCCTAAACTCCGTAACAAGACCGTGACTGTGATCAATTTACTTATGAGATGTTTTCTTTAAAAAATACTGTTTTCAAGTAATAGCCTGATAACTTCAAAACAGTCGCATCCAAAAAAAAAAGGGAAAAATTTGAAATATTCGGATAAAGCTTTTTAAGTACTACCGCCTAATGTGACAATATATGTGTACTATTTAAAATATCAAAGCAATGTAATGGCAGCCTTACGGAGAACATCTATATAAGTATCTGAAAAATTTTCATATTGCGTAACTTTTGATACCCCCTTACAACTTTTGTGAAAATCTTTTTTTTGTATTTCGTATAATACAGACAGTAGGCTAATTTGTCGCACTAATGGGCCACCCTGTATATTACATCCAGTTTCACTCTAACAGTTCGTATAACCCATTGATTCACAAATCTCAATCGAAGAACAAATAATTAATTTGGGCTTTATTTACTTCGTTTCGTTTCATAACCGGATAATATCCAAACAGTAACACCTATCGTTATAATTGAAATAGAATAAAGAAAACGTACATAAATGATTAATTTACTGAATAATTTGAGTAATATGTCGGACGCTTAACATTAGTTTAATTATTGTTGTATGCGTTTCACTTTTGTATTTACATTAGCTTATGTCTCACAGTGGTACCAAAATTTAAATCTAGGTAGGATAAAATTATAAATGTGACAATAATTAGACATTTTCACACAGAAATACCAGTGGATAGCTAAAAAACTAATCCTACTGGGCCCGGGTTTGCTGAATAATGTTAACCTTTTTTTGAGTACAGGATAACTCGAGAACGCTTGAAGATATCAAATTGGAGTTTGGAGCACTTACATATATACCATGAGATTTTTTAACCAAGGGGTTGGAGCCGTTGGGGGATAAACGGGGATATACACTTTTTCGTTGTCTATCGATATAGGATATGCACCTCAAATTTGATACCATGTACAAGATGATTCTAGCAAATGTATAAGTTTTTAACTTAATAGAGTGAAGGGAGCGGAGATTGAAGGAGGTTGAAGTATTCAAAATAGGTCAAATAAAAATGTTAATATATCATGTTTTCATATTTACATAAGTCTAATTAAATGTGAAAAAATGAGATGTGGAAGTAGTGACTCCTTAGGCAACGGTTTTTGAAAATATCTGATTGTAACGGTTATTAATTTTGTTCATCTAGATTTTGCTTTGGGACCACTGTATTGGGTACATATCGAGAATACCCGCATGGTGATATGCACATCATGTTCTATCTCCAAAAAATGAATCCAGTTCAACCAAAAAGGAGAGTAACGTTATGTTACAATAAAATTAGTAGTACAAGACGTTTCAAAATAGAACCCGTACTTTTTTTATGTATAGTAAAGATAAAAAAAATAAAATAAACGGTTATATGTTTTAACTGTATATAAATTGACTAATATGCATTAAAAGATAAAAAACATTTTTTGTCTATAATTTCGATGATTATATACATATATGACTTAAATTCGCGACCTATCGATGATTTAATTATTCTACTTCATCTTTCAATTTACTTGTAAAAAGGAAAGTCGTAGCGATTCTAGATAATAGTTTAA
Source organism: Aromia moschata (assembly GCA_029963805.1). NCBI lineage: Eukaryota > Metazoa > Arthropoda > Insecta > Coleoptera > Cerambycidae > Aromia > Aromia moschata. The sequence goes on from JAPWTK010001146.1 coordinate 35,924, forward strand.
ATGGGTTCGTTATTCAAGTAAAATTTAAATTAATTTAATGTCTTAAATTATCAACATACTCTCATTGAACTGGTTAAATCTTTAGCCCTACAAATTTATTTTGTCATATATAGAGTGAGTTTTTAGTGCATATTTGATCTATAGAACCATTGTTTCATAAAAAATTGCAATAATGTAATATGTGAAGTTTTCGCCCCAAAAATTTCAAATTTATAACGTGATCAAATTATTTATCAATTTTCGTGTTAAACAACACGAAAATTGATAAAGAATTTGATTTTTCACATATTTATAAACGAATTAAATTAACGTTGTCAAATCCTCCAAGAAATTTTTGCCAAAAGCATAAAATTAATTATAACCCAAGCCAACCTATAGTATATTTTGTTGGTATCTACTTTGACAGTGAATGTTACATGTATAGAAATTCATGTAGAAATTGATAAAGCGGCTATTAGTATACATATTTTCCTAAAAGTTAAATTAAATCTTCTAAGTCCTAAATAAATTCCTCTCACTTCTGTTTGTCTTAAGCTACTTTTTACTTTTTGCGTGTTTCCATCTTCTACTACTAGTTTCGCTTATCGAGCTTACTGACATGACATGTTCGATTATACGTATGATTTCTAATAAAGCTAACGGAAAGCTCGTTATTACAAGGCTTACTTAAAGGTATTATAATTCCAAGGTAGCAACTCACCTCACTATCTACTTAGGTAAATCAAAAAAATATACTGTCGTCAATACGACGGTGTCAATACAATATGGTTGACAGGAATAGGAGAAAATTTTATACAAGAAATGGAAATTATAGAAGACGTCCGATCGAAAATCCTGATTTGAAATTAGAATCAGCTTACGGTATTTTGAAAAAAAAAAACGATGTACATAATATTGTATTCTCATCAAATGCATACACAAACTATTATGAAAACATTTTTTTTTTCGAAAATCGGTCAACCCCTTCCACCCAAAATAAGAGGCTGGTTCCATTTCAAAGGGCACACACCTTATACATTCAGCGTGACACTAAAATTTGGAACAACATTCATAATTACCTTATTTACTAATTTTAAAAAAATGCTCTGACTTGTCAATTTTGTTTTATTCCACATTCATATAGCAGAGTGGAATACAAATGGAATATGGAGTGGAAAATAGAGTACAAGTTAAGAAGACCACTGAGGACGAGTGTCAAGGGCAAGGAGGTTAATCAGGTTAAAGAGAACAACGAAGCAAGGAAGATAATGAGGACAAGTAGGATAAAAAGAGATTAAGAGGACAACGAAGGCAAGGAAGGTAATGAGGACAAGTAGGACAAAAAGAGATTAAGAGGACAAGAATGTTAAGGGAGAAGCAAAGGAGGTCAATGAGCCCAAGTACAGTTAAAGGACAAAGGAGGACGAAGGTAGGAGAAAAGGAGGACAGAATGAAGACAAGCGGAGGACAAAGGGAAGACAAAGAAAGGACAAAGGGAGATTAACAAGAGGGACAAGGACACTAAAAGGAGGACGAGAACGAAGAACGTTCTTTTTCAAAGGATTGTTATTTTTTCCCACTGATGAAGATGGAGAGTGTCTTCAGTGATAGAACATGGAGAGGTAGTAATAGTCAACACCAAGGCAAATTTAATGTGTTTGTAGGAATGATAGGACGGTGCCTCTTAGGGCCCTATTTTTTCGAACTGCTGCCAGACATTCAGATTCCTTACCGTTTGAGTTGGTCCCATCGCTGACTGTTATTTTTCCCAGTGATGAAGATGGAGAGTTTCCTCAGTGATGGAACATGGAGAGGTTCCTCATCATTATATTGAGTTTCACCAAGATACATTCACCATACATATATTTTAATTTTTTAAAATTAGTTGTTACTTGTTATTTCCTCAGTAACATTGTTATGCAAAGTATCAATATCACCATTTACACAACACAAAAAACTGTCAAAAACATACGAAAAAAAGGTCACGCCATAATAATTTTTTGTATGTCAGAATATCTTATAAAACAAAATTGACATTACCGAGCTATTTTCTCAAAATTGTTAAATAACGCAATTGTGAATTTTGTTTCAAACTTTATCATCACATACACACATGTATGTAAAATATTTAAATGCAGAAAATCTATTAAATGCACCTCAATATCGGCATCAAAATTTTAATTTTTTATTAGTATTTGACAGCCAAGGTCAATGCTGCAAAACAACAAAAAAATGGTGGAAAAATATTGTAAATTTATATAGTGTGGAAAAAATGAAAGGAATAAATTCATTATTTCGGAAACAATGAAGTTTCGTGAAATTTCTTCGAACACGTCGATTTTGGTTTTTGAAAAGACACTTTTACATGTACCTACCACCATTTCGATAGTCATTTGTTAGCGCGTAATGACGTTATCGCAAATTTTTAAATGGAACCCTTATATTTTTTGCCGGATTCTTGAAGACAATGACTTGCTGAGTTCAACAATATAACTTTTAGTACATTATTCAATTAACTTCCGGAGAAAAAAAATAAAAACTTTATAGGAAAAGAAAATTAAAAAGAAATCAATCCTTACCTAATTTTCAAATATCACAAAACACATTCTTTATTTTAAAAACAATTTAATAACACAAAACAAAACCAAACAAAATTTACATAAACTTAAGTAAATGTTCAAAATTATTACCACTTTGTTGTTTAATCGGTTGTACGTTTCTTGCAGTACGTTTTCCAATATTGCTGGACTTATTAACCTTATTTCATTATGAATCCGTTGCTTTAGGTCTTCTCTGGGCCTGGTAATATAAACTTTTGATTTTAAATAGCCCCACAGAAAGAAATCCAGGGGCGTCAAGTCCTGGAGACCGTGCAGACCATTCAATCGGCCCCCTTCGCCCGACCCACCTATTTGGAAACATGTCATCCAAATAATTTCTCACTCTATGGGTGTAATGTGGAGGCGCACCATCCTGTTGGAACCATAAATTAGCATCAGGAATATCTGGGATCCTCCTCATTAGGATATAATACACTCAGTGCGGGAATTAATTCGTTCTGCAAAAATAGCAAATACGTATCTCCATTTAAGTTACCTTCGAAGAAATAAGGACCCACGACCCGGTTTCCGACTATACCGGCCCACACATTTACTTTTTGAGGATACTGGGTATGTGCTTCCATTACCCAGTGTGGGTTTACCATCTGCCCAATACCGGCAATTCTGTCTATTTACAGTTCCGTTCAGGGTGACAGAAGACTCATCAGAAAATATTAAATTGCGTAGAAACATTGATTTGCATTACAGATAGTCAACATTTGCTCACAAAACTGCACGCGTCGATCCGGGTCATCTTCATTCAGTTCGTGTATCAACTGAACTTTATAGGGATGGTATTTGTGAGTCCTAAGGATTTTTTGAATGGATGAATGTGATATGCCGTGTTACTGTCCGAGTGTACGAGAAGATGCATGATGATTTTTTGAACGCTTAGTAACACATTTAAGCTCATTTCCTCATTTGCAACTTTGGGCCGTCTCCTTTTGGCAAGTCATTCACATTACCATGCTCTTGAAACTTTTTCTCAATTTTACTCACTGTAGACTGATTGATATGTTTGTTGGGATACTTCTGATTAAACATTTGCATACTGTGTTTTGACTTCGGGTTTTATCACCACATCCAATCATAATAAAAAATTTTCAATTCTCTCTGTAATTGTTAAATGCATTTTGAAAAGTATACACGATTACTACAAGTAATTAATCAGTTGTCAGATGGAAGCTATTTTGAAATGATGTGAGGCCCCAAAATACAGTTTTATAAATTAAATTAATAAATTAGCTTGATTTGTTAAGGGGGGCTTTCCCCGCTTTCCGGTTTCAAAAACTGACCGTCAAAGTAATAGGCGAATTGACAACTTATTACGGTCTGTTACTTATTATCCGTATTCGGCGAAATGCGGATTCAGTGGAAAAAATGCGTGACGCTATCTGACATGAATCCAAAATGAGGTCTACAAGGCAGAGGAGGGTGTCCTGTACGGGCCGGGAATTAATGACATGTAAGTTGAAAAATTTCATAGTTAAATGGAAAAAAAAGACGTAAAAAAAACTTTAAACGCGTTTTTCTCAAAACAACGTTTTTTGAAACTGGAATGAGATTTTTCTCGAGCACTAATTACCCGATTTTTATGATTTTGCTTTTAAAATGTTCACAAATGATGCCATTAGTGATCAACATAGGATTTTTTTGATATTGCAAAAATTCGATTTTTAATAACAATTTTCTACCTTTAAATTGTTATTAAAATTAATTAAAATTTTTAAGGTGAAACTCATACTTTTTTGTTCACAGTTGCACCAAATTGCGTAAAATTTGAATTTCAAAAAACCCCTATGATAAACATTAACAACAACCCTATATTTTATAAAAATGTTTCATTTTTTGATTTCAGATGAATAGCGTCGTAAAAAGTTCTCATTTACATGAGACATGTCCGCCTGAAGTAGCTACATTGGAACAAGGATCAACGGCCGTCATTTTGGTTAAAAAAGTAAATAAATAAATAAATGTAACCTTATGAAGGTTACAATCTCCTCTATCTTTTAATAAAAAAAATTGTCTCAATCCGTTTTACCTATACTTTTTAAAAAAAAAAGCGCAAAATAACCTTTTGTTTCAGCGAAAAAAGGCGGGAAAGCCCCTTAAATTATTTTACCCATAAAAAAATTTTGAATTGTGATAATTCGAATTTTTTAAAATTGTCTTTCCTGTAAAGTTTTTATTTTTTTCTCCAGAAGTTGAGTGAATAATGTACTACAAGTGTATATTGCTGAATTCAGCAAGTCATAGTCTTCAAGAATCCGACAAAAAAATATAAGGGATCCATTTAAAAAATTGCGATGACGTCATTACCCGCTAACAAATGACTATCGAAATGGTGCATGTACATGTAAAAGTGTCTTTTCAAAAACCAAAATCGACGTGTTCGAGGAAATTTCACGAAACTTCATTGTTTGCGAAATAATGAATTTATTCCTTTAATTTTGCCACACTGTATAACTATAATATTGTAAAATTATCTTTTCGTGTTTTGATTAATATTCAACAAGCTCTTACTTAAGAATTACAGTTTTCAGAAAAAACAACTGTGTCGTCGATACAAATTTACTTATTATGGTAGAAGTCCATAATTCTGTTCAAGTTTTCACACTTGAATAGTACGGGTCGATTTCTGAATAATAACAGCTGCCTTGGTGACTAACTCATTCAAGTTAAATTGGCGAAGTTATATGTTATAGTGGAGCCATTAGCTACTCTCGAGCGTGTCTCACCACAGTTTACATTGACCCGTGTTTTCCAAAGATCCACCGTGATATAAATATGTAGCAAACGAACGACAAACACGAAATATAGAATATACAATCGGGCAGGTTTACACGGTCTTCACAAATACATGCCCTTGAACTAGATAGGCATTCTATTTTCTATTTTAGTTTTCATTGTTGCAGAGCAATGCGACAAAATCACATGCCTTGGGGACGGCCTAGTAAATATTTTTTTGTTCGTATTAATTTTTCTTTCTCACGTTTTATACAGTGCGTGCCAAAATTAGTGAATAAATGCAATGTTATTATTCAGTTTTAAGAAAAATCCTGAAACAGGTCGATTATTTTTATTTTCATAACAAAACTTTTGAATAGCTAGGGGTTGCTACCCTCATAATTTTACTTCCATATCAATTTTTTTTTAATTCTTGTGCCGTGTTATTTTATAGGTTTTTGAGGCAGAAGAATTCAAATATCTCAATTATAAGCCTTTAGTTATGTACTTCACTCAGTAGTATCTCAATGGTAGTTTTGTAGCTAAAAAATCAAAGGCTCATAATAAATTAAATATGTTGAAGAAACTAAATTGATCAGGGAGGTAAAAAATGCAAATTGGTTCACACCAAGAAGTTCAAGGAAGATTAATGAATAGAATGTGACTTGATCCAATAGGACAAGAACGACAAGTAGTTAAGGAGAGAAAGGGGGAAAATAAATGGAGGTCAAGGACGTCAATGGGGACAAGTATAGAGAATAAAAAAGGGTAATGGGTTTAAGAGGATAAGGAGGACAAAATGAGATCAAAGTCAACGAGGACATACAAAGATAAATTGGTTCACATGAAGAAATACAAGGAGGATTAACTGGTCTAACAGACAAACGGAAGACAAAAGGGGTGAGAGATGACAACAAGGGGGTTAAGAAGGACAATGGAGTTAACGAACGCCAAAGGAGGTTAAGAGCGAAAAAGGGACAATATGAACAGACGAAGGACAATATGAACAGACGAAGGTTAAAGACGGTAAGGAGAACCAATGGAAGTTCAGGAGAACAAGGACGAAGGAGGACAAAAAGACAAAAAGATTAAGAACAAAAGGGGGTTAACGAGAACAAGCAGAGGAAATATAAGTTTAGGAGGACAAGCAGAAGAAAAGACGTTATGGAGGATAAAAGATGATTAAAGGGGACAAGGACAGCAAAAGGAGGACGAGGTGAATATAAGGAGGTTAATGAGAGTAGGAAGATCGAAAAGGCTAAGGCCATAAAAGGAGGCCAAGGTGGAGAAGGAGGTTAAGGTGGACAATTATTTCAGGGATGAGAAGAACGCCAATTAGTCAACGTCATGGAGGTCATAAATATAAAATAAATAAAAAAGGTCAGGGATATCAATGTGGTCAACAAGGCTAATGTGGAGCTCATAGACAAGCCAAGGAGGTCAAAGAGGTCAAAAACTCACACATATCTTATGTAGGTCTAAAAAGCTAAAGAAATCGAATAGTACTAAAAATTTGGAGGTCGAGGAAGTTAAGGAGGTGAGATATTAAAGAGTTCAAAGTCAAAGATGACAGAAGTAAAACGGTTAAAAGAAAAATGAAAAAGGTGTGAAAATATCAAAAAGTTCGGAAGGTAAAACATGTCAAAAAAGGAAAAAAACCAAAGATAGAAAAGATTTACTAGGGTCAGAAAGGCCAAAGGGATGGAAAAATTGGGTGGAAGTAGTGATTCCTTAAGCAACGTTTTTTTTTTTTTTTTTTAATAGGAAGATGGGGCTTGCGATACTTCATTCGAAAGGGATTTTAATTCTCTAATCATCAATGTTATATATGTTTTTTTAATATCTTTTATTATGAACCAATTTAATTCTTCGATGAACAAGAACAAAAACAAAACGAATATGGTTCCAGCAAGAAGGAATAAGTCCTCATTACGCATGAATTATAAGAAATTATTTAGACCAAATTTTTCCTGACAGATGCACTGACAGAAGGAACTCTGGATTGATCTTTGATATGGCCAGATTCCTTCACCCCACTGGATTATTTCCTGTGGGGTGAAGGATATAAAAATTTATATAAGCATACCAGAAAACAGGGCCTAAAAAATTACCCAAGAAACTGGTTATGAGTGAGTGAGGAGATTATAAGAATTCGATTAATACGTTTTTCATTCGTTTATGCCAGTGCCAAAAATGCAAGGTCGTTACTTTGAACAATTTTACTAATTACATTTTTCTTTTGTTCTATTACTCTCTTATTTATTAGAAAATAAATGCCTAAAAATAAAAAAAAAAGTTTTAATAATTTAAAAATCAAGCAACAAATTAAAATCCCTTTCCAGTGACTGTGTGGCAAACTCCATATTCCTATCTAATGACGTGAAAAGTAATATTGTTATGTTAACAAGTTTTAATCGAAAAACTTAAACTTTTTCCTTAAATATAAACTTACTTTTCCTTAAATATAAAATACCGCCAAAAATCAATTCATTCATTATTTTTGCACGCGTTATATAATAAAATTTTCCATGGAGGAAAATGTTAATAGTGCTAATAATAATAACACCACTACGTATATACAGAGTGCCCATTTTTACAATGGAATTTAATTGGTAACTTCTAAACCGTAGGAAATCCGGCTTTATTATAGCCTACAATATCAATATAATGGTATAAATAAACATATGAGATCAAATGACGAAGTTAAATGAAAAACAAATATCACCTTATTAAAACTTTAAAGAACTAAGTCACAAAAAAATTAAGTTATCAAAACGCTCTAATGTAAGAGCAGCATTCTGGCTGGCTTCGATTCATTGACCCATTATTCACCATCCGCTATGATGAATAATAATAGATGTTTATTTTTATTAATATGTACAGCGCATAATTACATAATCTACGTACCGATTATAATATATAGTGCAAAAAAGTTAAAAAAATGTCAAAGGCCATTAAGAAAAAAAACGGGCTATTTTCTAGAATTAACAAAACAAGCTATATTTGTGTAAATTCCTGGAATAAATATGACAATATCAGTATACAGCTATGACGATATTAAGGTTTGGACTACTTTTAATTTGAATAAATCGTACATAGTGTCCCCACAAAAGTTGACTTCATGTGGGTAATCTCTGGAAATGTTAATTTACAACTGAAATTAATGTTAATTCAAAGGATAATGGAAATTAAAAATAAGTTGTATACGAAGAGATAGCACTAAAACATTAAAATACGTTATGTACCCTTAATCTTTAAACTATTACTTTATCTATTCTTGCGGTAAAATGCTACTTTATTGTTGATTTGAGTTGTGCGCATTTTAATATTCGCTATGGAAAAAAGAAGATAAATTAAATTTTCTACGTCAACTCGACTCAAACTGAAACGTTTAAATAAATTCTAAGCACTCTCGATCAAAATATACAGTGCGTCTCAAAAGTCATTCGCATTTCGGAAAATGGCATTTTTTGGAAAAATCGCTCGGACAGGTCAATTTTGTTTTTTGGGGCATGAACTTTGGTTAAGTTCAATTCTCAAAAATCTAACCAGTGGCGGCAGGAGGCAGAACCTAAATTTTTGCAAGATTCTTCTACCACTGGACCTGTGTATCTGGTGATCAGGATGATGAGTATTAAAAAAATCACGAACCTCAATTTACACTCAATATACTAGCGTCATAAGGATCTCAATCCTTTGTGTCTCTGTTAATTTCTCCATTCAGAAAGTTTGTCTTTAAAACGACATATTTTGCAATAGGCGCAGGAAAGTAGTTAGAAGTTATTGCAACGCCTTAATGAGAATGTCTGGTTACGAGTTGAAGATCAAAAACAGCGAAATTAAGGTGTTGGAGTTTTATAAAGGTTTGTTAATTTAACTATATTATAATCGGCATCACGGATTTATTAGTTGAACATTCTTTTCTCCTATCTATTAGCGCGTTTTCGAGCTAAGATCGAGTGAATTCCAGCAACTATTCGACTCAGCAATCCCACTAAAAAGGGAGAAATTAGGAGATTACGGTATTTTCCATTTTTTCTCCAAAATTTTCCCTACCAACTCCCTACATGTTGAACACCAAATAAATCAGAAAGACCTAAGCTTTCATACGGTGCAATAAAACAAGGTAGTTTTTTAAAGAAAAACAACCTTATCTCCCTCTCGGCGCCACTGGTTACATTTTTGAGAATCGAACTTCACCAAAGTTCATGACCCAAAAAAACTAATTGACAACAAATATATGACATTATGTGGCAAAAAAGTAACAGATGTTACTTATTGTGCTCAGAATTGTAGTTTAAATCAAAACAAGTGAACATAAATGTATTACCATTAAACATTCGGAAACTATGACCGTTTCCGGTCAAAACAAAAGAATAAAAAATGACGAATGTGCCAATAAATTCAGATTTATGTTTAATACCCACTTCAAAAATTTCATTAGTTATAGAGGTAAACCCTTTTCGAGAATCACCCGGTTGATTTGGCAAATGGGCGTAAACGCCAATTTTGCTAAATTTGATTTTATTTTACCGATGGGCCCCCTTCGTGTGTTCGTCTATGATCTGACAAACCGGTGTGACTCAATTTTTACAGGTTTCGGTATTATGAATCAACTCTGGACTGAGTGCCATTGAAAGTTAATAAGGAATTCGACAAACGGCCGTAAATCCATGCGATGGACTCTTTACTGAATTTATTACTTCACTGAATTGCTACGTATGTGCAATACTAGGCTCATTTGCCATACATAGTCATTGTGATGACCAATATCAATTTTTATGATTATAAAGCGGTTCCTGAACAAATACATTTGCGATCGAGGAAAACTCATGGGATGATGAAAACTGCACCAACGACATAGAAGGAATGGTTCACGCAAAAGCAGTACTATAATTTTTGTAAAGAATATTTACCTGGACGAGAAGTATTATACCTCGAGTCTGAAGAGAAACTCTGTAGCTATAACATCTATACCCAGACTGAAAAATGCTTCATTTCAACTCTCAGCGAACAAATATGACTTCTTCAGTGAAATCTTCAGTGGATCTATTTGACGAACTGAGTCATTTTGAAAAAAAAATTCCTAGACATGAACAAAATCTTCAAACAAAAATTGAACAAAAAAATATCACGGAAATTCAAAATTCTACCATCCTTTGTATCGCTTTTGTAAAAATTGCTGTTCCTGAAATTTTAATAAAACACAGAGAGATCTAGAGGAATATTAATCGAAAATTTTTATTGGAGTAATGTGTGGCGTACAGGGCTTTTTTGAATTTCCGTGATATTTTTGGTTCAACTTTAGATTTTGTTCATGTCTAGGAAATTTTTTTTCAAAATGACAGTCAAATGGGTATATTGAAGATTTCCCTTTATTACGAGTCCAACAACTTCGAAAGGGATTTACTATTTTCGAAGTCATTTACGTTTCTTTGAAAACATTGAAATTCTACTTTCTTAGCGATATCTTTTCACACAATCGACATACCACCTTCAACTTCGGCTTATTAGACATAGAATATTATTAGCTATAATCCTGTCAGAAGCAAAAATCAATGCTGTAATATAAAAATGATCAGAATTTAAACAAAACTTCAAAAAAGTGGGTGTGTGATGACTTTCGTGCTTACTGTTTATACAATTTAATATTCGACACGTATAATCAAAAATACTACAATTTTTGTTTCAATTTTTTATTTATTTGGGGTTGGTACGGATTGTGATATAAAAACGTCATTGATGACGTGTAACGGCTGATTCGTTGCCTCGAGTATACCAACATACCTATTGGAATGATCCATTTCATTTGGAATCCTCTTAAAGAATAAATGAATATTATATTTCATATGAATCCACCACGATTCATAAAACTGTTATTTATTTATGTCTTTAGTATTACATTTGAGAGATACCGAACCAAACACCCTGTATATACCTCACAGTTATATATAAAAAAAAAATGTTCAAAAGCTTCCATTCTGAATACCTATGAAAAACGTTTGAGATTTCTGTAACCTTCATTTGGTATGTATTCGCCGTTGTTTAGATTTAATTGTATTGTTGGCTCGAGTAGGTAGCAAAGCCGCGTTTGCCAACTTTCACGACTACACCGTATTGTTTAAAATTTAACGGTATATTTCCCATGTACGTGAAATTAAAATGGAACATTAAGAATTGTTCCGGCAGCGAAAATTGACGGTCTCTAACATTTTCCTTTTTACATAGAATGAAACATAAAATGCAACGTTGAAACAAATTAGACCCATATTCTTACATAAAAAATATTTTTGTAGAGTCTCTTTTTAATGAAACTATGATTAAATACCAACAAAAAAAGCAAACCATTTAATTGCTTATTATATGAAATAAATAAACATTACAGGTGAATTTATAATTCGTTATATAACGATCATGATAATTAGTATTTTGTAGTTCTCTTAACGCCCCTTCTTTTATACCGATTGTTTTAAAACTGATATAAGACAGACTTTCCTTTTTATATTAATAAGTATGCAAATATTTGTGGGGTTATAAGAATGTGCACTATTGGGAATAGAACCAGATACTAGACTGATGAAAACGGAAAAAATATACTTAAACTAATTTGTTTAAATTAGGTCAAAATATGTTGATTTTAGAACCATCGTACGTTTTTATTACTAGTCTTAAATTTTTGATATTCAAAAAACATTTTGTTAATTGTTAGCTAAAAACGACTTAAATGAGCTGACATTCTGCTGATTCTGAAATGAGCTGACATTCTGAATTCATTCTGAAATTCTGAAACCATCTTAAAAATGGCCGAAAATTTTTGGAACAAGTAAATAAAAGGATAAATGAGTTGATCAATATGTCTTTATGTAATTTGGGGCGCTGATACCGAATCTGAAGTCAGAATTAGCCGATAGAAAAATAAAAAAAAAATAAAAGCTTTAACCAAAAAATTTTAAACCTAACATAACCTAAGGCAGAGATTTACCCTAAGAACTTTATAGAATTCTTAACTTAACATAACCTGAGACAAGAACCTTAACCAAAAACTTAAACGAGAACTGTTCAATTACTAAGGCAAGAACTATTAAGGTTTAGAGTTCTTGGTTTAGTGTTTTTTGTGTAAAGTTACTGTCTTAGAATATGTTACATTTTACATAGTAAATATTTTTTATTTTATCGTTCATTTTTTTATTCGATATTAACATCGAATTTACTAAAAAGAAGGTCATAATTTTACACAAACTCTACCAAGAACTCTAAATTTAACAAAACTTAAGGCAAGAACTTTGCACCAAGAGCTCTACATGTAACACATTGTAAGACTGGAACATTACACAAAGAACTCTAAACCAAGAACACTAAACCTTAATAGTTCTTGCCTTAAGAATTTAACAGTTCTTGTCTTAATTTATAATAGGTTTAAGTTCTTCTCTCAGATTATGTTAGGTTTAAAATTGTTGGTTTAAGCTTTTAATTAATTTGTTATGGATTTCTCGGCGTTTTTTTAGGTGTTTTTTGAGGTTATGTCGAAATTCCTTACTGATCGGGTAATTCTGACTTCAGATTTAGATTTATTACCACAGTAAGCTCATTTAACTTTTTATTTACCTGCTTGGGATTTTCTGGGCATTTTTAAGATGTTTTTTGAGGTCATGTCAAAATTCCTAAGTGATCGGCCAATTCTGACCTCAGATTAGGTATCAGTGCCCCAAAATACGCATGGAAAAGATAGTCAGCCCATTTAAGCTTTATATTTACTTGTTTGAGATATTTCCGGCATTCCCAAGGTGTTTTTTTGAGGTTAGGAAAAATATAAGAGCCAATCGGACAAAACGAACATCGGATTTGTATTCAGCGGGTCAAAATGCATGAGAAAACATCTTCCTTCTACCACTCGACTTTTATTTTTTCTCTTTTTTTTTGTATGTGCCTTTTGTGTTATTAATGAAGAGTCAAGAGCGCTACGTGATAATGAGTAACACCCTGTACAGCTCTAATAAAAACTATGCGTGTGTAAGGTTCACGCATATTATTACTCCCATAGGTTATTCGCATTTGCGTGTCTCTAAAAAATATCCGTTCACCATTTATCCGGTACACTTTAAGAAATCTTATCCGTAACACGGAATATTTTTTAGCGCTTTTACTGGCTTACCAATGGGTCGATTTTTTTCTATACAATTTTATTTTACACAGGAAAAACAACCAGATACATAAGCCGCATTCCAGCAACAAAATCTTCGTGTGTCGTTATCTTCGTTTCAAACCGTATTAATACTATTCGCTTGATCACTGAAATTGATATTGCCTCTTGGATGTGGGAGGTACGTTGATCAGTAAAACATTCTAACCCAAAACTGAAATGTTGTTCCTCACCACTGGTAATGTGGATAGATTGCGAAAAATATTTTTGTGTGTTGTTAGAAAATAACTACCAATTTAACAAAGTAGCAAAAAGTAGCAACATTTCGGAGAGATTTTTATGTTCCTGAAACTTTGACCTATTTAAAAATAAAACACTTTACACTCAATCTACCTCTGAACCAAACTAAAAACTTCACTGTTTACAAATTCTACGATAATTCAAATATATTAAGCACTCATTTCTTTCAAGCTCATTTACATGTATATTAACCGTTGACAACATTAGTTTCAAACTATTTGAGTATATTTAGATATGTGAAGTTGAAGGTTCCATAACAAAAACATATAATTAGCAAATCATTACAACGCAAACAGGCACTGAAATTTTCAAACTGCTCAAATTGTGCGCTCCGTTTCCTCTAAGTCCTGTTGCACAATTGAGCTAACCACAACCGTAACCATAAGCATATCTGTAATTTTTATGTTTTGTCCACAACAAATCTGCGTAAAATCGTGTGTATTTTAAAACTCCCGCATAGAGATTCAGTTTAGCCAATTTCACTAAATTAAACATTTTATGTGAAAAAATCATAAACGACACTGGAATTAGAAGAAATGATGGATATCGAATTGTTAACTAATATTGTAGTAATTTAGTATTAATTAGTGTTAGTTACTACTGTATTTAGGGGTAACCCTCAACCCACATTTCACGAGAGTACAGACACAAGGTTGGTATAACTGGCAAAATGTAATTTTAGGCGTAAATATAAAATAATTTCATCTTTATGTTTACGGTTATTGACGATTGAAGGTCATTATTAATCCTAATGTTAACTGAATTAGTTGTAGACAAGAACATTATTTTCATATACTCCATCTTTGTGGTTGTGGTTAATTTTACGTTTATGTTAATTGTGCAGGGGGCCTAACAGTTGAAACAGTGACATTTTACGACAATCTGGATAAGCTCTTAATCATTTGAATACTGTTTTGTCATCTACTAATAAGTGGTCTTGTAAAATAAAATAAATACTTACACAGTTCTAAATAGAATTTCATTATTTTATTTTATGCCAGTTTAGAGGCTTTCTGTTCCAAGTCTGTGCGTCGTGTCGCCAATGAGTAGGCTGACAGGATATCGCGTTCCCAGAACTCACACGGTTGTGAAACGAACAAGTTGTGTATGACTATTTGTAGATGGTTACGATCAAATAATTTATTTATTAAATGTTTGTTGAGGGCACTTGTACTTCATTTCTTTTTCCTCCTTCCTCGCCTCCACTACTTGTCCTTGTTCTGTTGGACCAAATCACCTTTTATTCATTCATCTTCCTTGAACTTCCTGATGTGAACAAGTTTGCCTTTATGACTGTCCTGACCAATTTAGTTTCTTTAACATATTTAACCTTTTATGGGCATTTTCTACCTTCCATACAACCTGAATGAGGAAGTAACGAGGCTTATTAATGAGATATTTGAATCCTCCTACCTCAAAAACCTATAAAACGACACGTCATACGAATGTCTTCCTTAAATCATGTACACGCCCCCTTGCCTCCTCCCCTCCCGCGGGACAACAACCCCCCACCCTTTTTGAGCTAAAAATATATACTCTTCACATTTGTAGACTCTGTTATTTTGTACATGTATCTTAAAGTTGAACTGCATTTCTTGCTTCGTTTGAGAATTACCAGTAATCAAAGAAAACGTGTATTGGCCCTCATTTAACCCCCAACCCCTAACTGATTAAGCTCAAAATCCAACCAGGTCGAGACCTCGTCATGGTACAAAACTGTTCCAAATTTGGAGCCTTCTCGAGTTATCGTGTACACAACAAAGGTTAATAGACGGACGGACAAACAGACAGACACAATTTTTTCGCTCAAACTCCACTACGTGGATGTGGAAGTAATAGCAGAAATAGCACAAAATTACTAACAAAGAAATTACACTCACATCCAGCCGATGACATTTCAAAACACAGTTCAAAGATACTTATTTCATAAAGTCGTTGAAATGAATGATATATTGGGCAGACTCAAATAATATATTTTTTTGATCGTTAGAATATATGACTTGCTGAATATTTACTAATAAATGAAAAACTAAACTCGTAACAGAATTCAATATAAATAAGTCATTTGTACTTGACAAACCGACATTAACTGCTTAAAAAGCATATCAATTTACATGAGTAGACAGAGTGCACTATACCTAGGCATATGTTCAAAAAGCATAAATCAAGTTTCAGCTAAAAGGGTTCATAATACCGCCCAATGATCGTAAACATAATTTTTTTATTTGAAATAATATACCCTCCTAATCTTCTTGTATTTCGGGCAGAGTAATGGGGGGATGGGGGATGCACCCTAATTCTCATTAATGCCCCTTAATTGACCTGCAACATGATTCCGGTTGAACCGCTGATTGGAGATAGCATATACGGCGATTATCGTCCTGTGTAGGTGACTTATAGTATAGGGAATTGAAGGTTCCAGATTGCAAAAGAAAGAAACGTGATTTGTTAAATCAAGGTATATTTGATATTATTTTTTTAAAGCGTAAAATATTTGACTTAATAGTTTGAGAAACAACGGTGTTAAAACAACTAAGTACATCATGCAATTACATGTGTTAAATTCATATGAAGTGTTAGGATTTAGCAAAATATTTTTACTTCCACGTCTCTGTAGCGGAATGGAAATTTAGTATTCATGAAAAAAACTATTTTTTTTTATTGGTTAGATATGCCTAAAATGTTCTGAAGCGTCGAGATTTTAAGTTTAAGCGAAAACAAAATGTCTGTCGGTCTGTCTGTCTGTATATTAACCTTTTTTTGTGCACACGAACGCGAGAATGCGTTAAGATATCAACTCCAAAGGAACACTTATCTATCGTATAACACACATCTATCTTGACGAGGTCTCGACCTGAATATATTTTAAGTTTAATTGGTAATTTTCAAATGAAGCAAGACACGCACTTCAAACTTAAGTGGATATATGAAGAACATAACAGAGTCTGCAAATGTGTAGGATTTTATCTTAATAGGGTAGGGGGTTGAAGAGGGTAAGTATTTAAAACAGGTCAAATAAATTTATGTATATATATGGCCAAGCCATAATATGAATCTATGTTCATTTGGCTGGTAGTGTTCTTTGTTGTTCCATAAAAGGGGAGAAGGACGTATTCATGTGACGTACGGTTTTATAGGTTTTTGAAGTAGAAATATTTAAATATCGCATTACTAAGACGTAGACGCATTAATAAGACACATTCTTTAGTCAACAAGGCAGTTTGGTTCATACCAAGAAGTTCAAGGAAGGAAAAATAACGGTTTCCACTTCAACAATAAGGTCCGATTACAAATTTTCAAATTATTTCAGAAATAAGAAATTTTTTCACTCGTCAACTTCATCCGTGGACATATTGTAAATTATAATCATATATTGTATTGAGATTGAAATAATATTTCAAATCGTTTCAAGAAAGAACGTATTCATACACTCCTCAAATTTAATATACTTACACAAAATATAAAGTATATATTATGTATTCTTATCCCCTGAAGGGAATAGCATGGATACGCGGATGTGGGAGTGTTTGTGAAATATTCACAAAATGCCTGTTAAAGGGTTTACACTTCATTAGCCCCATGTAAAACATGAATTACGATGGTGATGAATTATTTAATATACGACTATTTTTAGCAGTTTATATGGAAACTTTGCCGTATTTAAGGGTGCGTTCTAGTTCTATAATAGTTTCATAATTCATAATAAATGTATTATTAGTCCAAAATTGTTATACTGATTCAAATATTCGTAGCGTGATTTTCCTCTATCTCATGGGTACCACCTTTATTTAATCTGTTTGAAATCCCTAAGTTCAACTTTAATGACAGCCATACCCTTGTTTAAAACATTGTAAATATTTTGAATTCCAAAAAAGTTCTTATCAACCATTAACTAAGCGAAAGTACCATGTAGAAAAAAATCGCTGCCTATGAAATCACTACCTACTTCCACATCTAATTTTTTCACATTTAATTACACTAAATAGATTGATAGATAGTTGCATTCACATTTTAGGTATTTGTATAAATAAATATTGATAGAATTTATGCAAACTTTCAATTAATTAGAGATCTTTCTGTAAGTCCGTGTATAGTCGTTCTAATTTTAATTGAAAATGATAAATACGCCTGGGGAACAAAAAAAGCGGTGCAACTTTATGATTCCATGGGCGTGCATATATCTTTTATAAATTCGAAAATTGTGAAATAATTTTTTTTCATTCAAATCAATATAGGAGATTAAAATTAGCCTGCCTACAAAACTCTTAATATCTGCAATATAATTTGCTGTAAATAATGCTCATTTAGCCAGACAATCTCAAAAAATTGTCTCTGTTAATAAACCTAGCTTAAACACGTGGAATTTCTAAAGTCGTAAATCATTTTAACGACGTCGTAAAAATTTTATGGCACAGTGGACCGAATAAATATTTGGATGTATTACATATAAAGCAATCCTATAGTATACTGGTCGACATTTGCTAGTTGCCGGCATCGGTGTTACTGGCATCGCGTTTCCGGCTCTTCAAAATTTTCTTAAGTATAGTAACATACACAAAATTGTTTCAATTTATAATTATTTTTTCCAGCAATTTTAAACGCTTTATTTTAATGCTAACTAATAAATTTATATCTATGTATTTTTTTTTAATATTTCCAAACTAGCTTTCTAAGAACGTCACGAACTAACAGTTTACTGAAGTATGAAGTATACTTGTATAGTGAGCTTAGCAATTTTAGAAAATATGTCTGACAACCTTGCTTTTTTCTACCTATTTTCAATTTAAAATGGAAATAGAGTACATGGTAATCCCTTAAGGAAACGCCCCTCCTTATGTCGGTTAATATTTGCATCAAAATATGGGAAAACAACAACAAATGGGGTATGGGATTTAATACATTTTTTTAATATTGAATCTAATATACAGGATGGCTGTAAATACGGTTCCGGCAGATATATGATGATTTTGTTTAAACTGAATTACCCAATTTTTTTCATAAAATGGATATTCCACTTCAACCCAAGTACAACGAATAATATAATATAGGTTTATCTCCAACAGTTTTTGAAATATAATCAGTTACAAGATATGTACTTGCTAGATATTCCACTACTTAATTAATTAATTAACCGGTGACAATATAAAAATAAATCAATAGCATATTATTTGATTAGATTTTACCCCTGCCAACTGTATTTTAAATATAATAACATAACAAACTGAAATATGCAATACATACAGGGTCTGTTCACTTTTAGGGCGGAATCGCATTGGTAACTTCTGAACCGTTAAGAAATACGACGTCGGTTGGATTAAAGAAAAGTTAAGTATTTTATGGCTCATTAAGTTGAGGTATTCATATTTCCAAAATTTTCAGCAGTTTAGAAAAAAATCCTGTAAAAAAACACAATTTTATAAAAACACAATTTTACAAAAAATTCGCAAATACGAAGTAGTAGGATGTAGATAACACTATTCAAACAAAAGTTAAATGGTTTTGTATTGAAGTTTGTACATTTACATATCTACCAGTTCGAGGCTAGGCGTCGCAACCCTCAAATTAATTATTTTGTAGTATAGTGTCGAAATGATAAATATTTTGTCTTATTGTTAATAGTTTTATACAAATCTGATGCAGTTAAATTGATTTATAAATTAGTGATGACTATAAGAAGAACAATAGTTCAGCGTCGCAACTCTTACCGTAAATATACAAACTTAAGTAGAAAATAGCATTTCAACTTTTATTTGAAGATGTTTTATCTAGACCCTACTTCTTCAAGTTATTAATAGGAATACTTAATTGATCGTTAGTACTGGCATATATATCTTGTAATCGACATTGTTTTTTTGCAAAAAAATTCTGTATTCCATTTAAAAAACATCATTATTTGGCTGCCGGCACTGTATTTACAAACAGATTAGATTCAATAATAACAAATGTATTTTTTTCTGTGACGGGAAAAACGTTTGACATTTTATCCCTGTTGACAGGTAACAAAATATCACTTTTTATGAAATTACTTTTTTCCCGGGAAAAAAAGTGAGTACTTTTTCCCGGATATATATACACATAAGTATAGGTTAGATATTTAATTTTAGAATATTTTATTATACAAAAGTTACATTTCCTTTATATCAAAAAATACAATTATTAAATGTGCATTGCATGAATTACATGTTCCTTGAGCTATTCGGTACAACAGTCGAATTTTCTTGTGTTGAAATTATATTTTTTTTCTGCCATGGACACTACTGCCTTTGATGTACCTGGTCGCAAATCGGGTGTTATTTTAGCACTGCCACACGTTCTAAACATTTTATTAGCTATTTCTGTCCTGTGTGCTACCGATTCATCAACATACCCTTCAGCGACCGTGGATGACTTCCAACCGCCATGTTTCTTTAGTGTCATCAAATCTCCCCCAGATTCAACTAAAAGTGTAGCAGACGATCTTCGAAATGAATGATCTGTGTATGAGTTAGCATTTTCAAGTTGAAGAAAATTAGCTACTGTTTCAGGTACCTTATAAAACTGATTCTTACCCACAACCTGGTTGATACATATTCCATTGCGATATATGCATAAAACAGGCGACGATCCATCTGTTGAAGTTAGCAGATAGTATAGTAAGTAGGTGTGTTTATGATTAACGATGATCTTAATAGATAGCTGCTTCTGTGATGTAATATTAGGTCAACCCCACCTTCAAGAACGTCACGAGAATTGGTTCACTCAGTATTTAAATAAAGCTATCGGTATGTTCAACAATATATATTTTTTTCCAATAAACACGGATCCTTAAATTGTTCCTAAGGGAGCTACAGCTCATTATAATAATAATAATATTAATAAGAATAATCTTTATTGTCAAAAAAAAATACCAATACAAAAGTACATACGGCACTGGACTAGTCAGGTAAGTAATGCAAAGCTTGTGCAAAAATTGCGGCAGCTCATTGTAAAAAAATACTGCACTGAAAAAACAATCCGCGAAATTGCGGAAGAATTGTGCTTTGCAAAGTCTAATGTTGGGGACATATTAAAGCATTACCGCGAAACTGGAAATTTGGATGGAAAAGTCCTGGAAGACCCAGACTTGTAACTGAAAGGAGCCAAAGGTTGTTGGTGAAAATTTGCAAAAAAAGTCGACGGAAATTTTTGATTTTTCAATTTTCGTAAATGATCGTAGGCTAAAGAAAATCCTTTATTAACTGAGGCACAAAAAAAGTCGACTGAATTGGGCCAAGTCGAAGGTATTGTGGACTGTAGAAGACTGGTCAAAAGTAACTTTCAGTGACGAGTCCAAATATGATGTCTGTGTAAAGCGATCATAGAAAAAGAGTAATAAGAACAAAAAGTGAAGCCTCTCGCAAGGACTGCCTTAAACGAACCGTAAAATTCCCAAAGAGTGTCATGATTTGGGGATGTATGTCAACGAGGGTACCGTCATGATTTGGGGATGTATGTATGAGGGTACCGTTAATGCTGACAAATATATATATACAAATACGAATAACTTATTACGTACTGTTCAGGATATATACCCAGACATTAATTTCATATTCCAACAAGACGGCGCAGCTTCTCATACTGCAAAAAAGACGAAAAAGTGGTTCGGGGAACATCATATTAAAGTCCTATCGTGGCCATCAAAAAAGCCCCGACCTAAATGTCATTGACACACTGTGGCATAAGATAAAAAGAGCTTTGAGAGATGATTCTCAAAGAACGGCTTCTACTATAAATTATCCGAACATTTAGTTGCCAGTTATTTTGTTAAATTTTATTTGTTTTGTTAAATTGTGACATTGTTAATTTGGTTTTTTGAAAAGATTAATCAAAATATACTTTTAACTTCTTTAAGTTCTTATGTACTGTCAACTACATTAGTCAATTTTTGCTTCATTATACATAAAAACAATAATACGCGAAAAATGCGTTTGTCCGAACATAGAGTTGTTAGGGTTCGTACTTCCACCTCAAATTTTCCACATTTAATTAGACTACATAAATGTTTAAAAACATTGGGTTATATTCATAAGGGGTAACGCCATATTAGAATTTCAAATGCATCTATTTTTTTTTGAATTCTTAAACTATTTTTCATTTGTCATGAAAAATAATGAAAAAAAAGGTTTATAGTCGTAGGAAACTTGTAACAATGAAAATGTTCAGTGTAAACCCAGACGTTTCGCTTGAACTCACTTTTTCAGCTTTTTTAGAAGCGTATTATTTTTATTTATAACATTACAGTATGTTTCTGTTATGCCGTAAGTCTATATTAAAACTTACTAATACCAAAACTTTCAATGTAATATCCTCAAAATGGCTTTTTTTAAAACTAGGAAATGAAACTCCATTATTTCTGAATAGATCCGCCTAAAAATGTTTCTTACAACGTACGCTTTTTTTAGGTTGGTAGTAAACTGTTATTTTTTATTTTGTAAAAGTAAACTGCTAAAGTTCAAACTGCTGCCGTTTCGATAAAAATCTATTTTTTATAAAAAAAATGTTTTTAAGACCGCTAAAAAAACTCTGGTATTAATTGTGTAAATTAAACTGTGGTATTAAAAAAATGATATATTGTGGTATTAAAAATGTTTTACTTTTGAATGCATCGTTTATTAAGACAAATAAATAAAACTGTTTCTTATTTTTCTTTGCTCTATTTTATTAATTCAAAGTAAATTAGAACAGACTAATACTATATATCTAACTAACAATATAAATGTATGTGATAAATATTCTTCAAGAAAGTCGAATATAATGCAAAGGTACACAACAACACAACACGTCTCATACACAACAACACGTGTTAATTCAAAAGACCGGCTTTATACACAACAAAAGCTCTCTTACGAAAAGATTTCTTACGAAAAAAGGAAACGTTACAGGCAATGGAAGTTTATGTGGCATTAGGAGACCTCATTAAATCCTGGGATGTTACAAAGCTTTAAAAATCTTTACAATATCATAAAATCTCATAACTCCTGTGCAGAGCGCTTTGAGTGGTTTAGGCCTCGCAATTTTGTATAGAGTAGCGTTGTTTTGATCTCCGTTGTGCTCCTTTTAATAAAAACTAAGCTGGCAGATTATATATTCGAAATAAAACACCATTAAAGTCATAATTTTCCCAAGCGTTTAAAACTTCTTCGAGAGGATAATTGCTAAGGTCGAGAAAATAATTCTAATTTTATTTTTTGAAACTATAATACATCTTGGAAGTAGTGTTAACACAGCTTACCAAACAATCAACCACCAACCATGAATTATGTTAAAAATCATT
This sequence comes from Aromia moschata, assembly GCA_029963805.1. Taxonomy (NCBI): domain Eukaryota; kingdom Metazoa; phylum Arthropoda; class Insecta; order Coleoptera; family Cerambycidae; genus Aromia; species Aromia moschata. The sequence continues at coordinate 58,962 of JAPWTK010001146.1, forward strand.
TTTGACTTCAGAATCGTAATCAGAAACCCAAAAAACTTAATAATATGTATTTAATATCAACTTTTTTACTTTTTAGTGAAATTTGACAGCTTGTTGACAGCTGGCATTAAGTCGAAATTTATTCTTGACTTCAGATTCGTGATCAGCGACCCAAAAAAAAAACAAAATTTTTTTTTAATTTCCTCTATAAAAGTTTATGGGGGTTATATGGGGGTGGAGAGAAAAATTGATGCGGTAGAAATTTTTTTTTTGCCAAATTTTGTTTCAGTGCATCAAAATACATATAAAATGATGGGTCTGATCGTAGACAGAACTTTTTTTTGTAGACCTGTGTAATTTAAGTGAAATGGCTTCTAAGCACGTTTTATTAAAGGACCTTAAGTGGCGGATTTGAGATGACAACTCAAAGAATGGAAGTGTGAAACCACCGGGAAAAAGATTTTGGAAAAATTCTGGAAATTTAGATTAAAAATTTCTGGAAGCTCTGGAAAGTTGTACCCTATAAAACCTTAGTGTTCACTATGACCTTCATGACCGATATGACCTTTGTGACCCACATGAGTTTTATAGCTATATTTCAACAATGACCTAAATGAACATAATGACCTATATAACCTTAACTTTATGTATGATATATTTTGAATATGGAAGTAAAAATGAGAGTAATGACTTAATAGCGTGATATATCTTGAGGGGTTGTGGAAACCCGTCAATCCAGGCAATGGAGGGACTGTGTTTCAGACCTGTTGGGCCAGGCGCCTGTCAAGTTGCTTGGGCGGCAAAAACTACAAGCTGCGAGTCCAGGCCCGAGCTAATGCCTGGGAATCGACTTAACCACCACAGAGTCGAGGCTTCAACATGCTTGTGTAGAGACATCGACACCTGGCGTATTGATATTGGTCTGATCCAGGAACCCTGGTTAACAGGGAGGCGGGTCAGGGGGCATACACGAGGATCTGTAATTACGGGTCCCCACGGAGTCAGGCTTACATCTATGTCTCCAAGAGGGTCAAGGCTCTTCCTTTGAGGGAACTTGGTTCCGGAGATGTGGTAACGACCCTAGTGAAATACAAGGAGAGGAACAGCAACAGGACACTTGTAGTGTGCTCTGCGTATCTCCCCTATGATCAACCTACTCCACCTCCCTCGCAAGAGATGGTCATCAATCCCAGAGGAAAGGTCTTGCTGCAGTACCTTGGATGGTAATTCCAAGATATATCTAGATTTTTTAAATTAGGGAAACGAACCATTTTTTGTCACCTCTGTGAGACAAGAAGCTATCGACATCATGCTGGGCTCCATAGAAGTAGCTCACACTGTAAATGACTGACATGTGTCCACGGATCTGAGCGCTTTGGGCCACCGATACATTCGGTTTAACATCCGATCGGATGTAAAAACTGTGTTGGCGCAAAGTGACCTAAGGGCTGAACTTGTAATGTAAGTGACTGGGCTTAATTTGTAATGGCACTGTCGGGTAGGGTTTCTGAGCTGTCTTTTGGAATACACAGGACTGGAGACGCTGAATTTCTAACGGAACCACTTCGCGAGGCAGTTGTGCTGTCATATGAGGAGAACTGTCATGCGTGAGGTCTATATAAACAGGCTCAGCGTGAATTCAAAACAGCAATTAGATGCAGAAAAAGAGAACTATGGAGGCAATACTGCGGAGGCATCACCACCCTTCCTCAAGCAGGCTTCAAAAGTTGCTACAACAAAAGCTACATTTTTTACAGGATACAGTACTGTTATAGTTTTCACATTTTCTTTAACAGAATTGTGTAGTTAAAATTTTCTAATACCTTTCTAGTGGTCGGGCACAAAAAGTGTAATTAAAAATTAAAATTAATATACTCTAACTATTTGAATACAAGCAGTAAACAGTACTGTAATATGCTACCGTTTTAGGGCAAGAACAAGGCTCTTAAGTAGTCACAGACACGATTTGTTAGTATATCTATACAGTTAGGGTATCTATACAGTATGTAGTAAATTTGCTTCAATGGTGTTATTATTTTTTTATAAATTGAACGACAGTGATAGGAATGTTAAATCTATTAATAAAAATAAACTAATGATCTGGTAAAACAATAGTTAAACAACATTGTTATTGTCATTTTCATAAGTTTATTTTCAATAAGATGTTGAATCGAACATGTTTTTTTTAATTATATTTATATATAATAATATATTATGTGTTTTTACTACTTTTCACATTACCTACTTTTTCTCGTTATTAACTCATTTTCAAAATAAAAAATTGTTTATTTGTATACAGTTAATTAATATTTTTAAATTAAAAAAATTCTCTGTTTACTGATTATAATTTATATTCGAATTTATATAGGTATACATTTTACAAACCGCGAAGCACGTATTTATTTTTAGACTAATTGTTTTGCCGTCGCTGCGGATTATATATTTCCCGCCGGTGAATCCAGAACTTGCTAGTTTCGCCTAGGATGTTCTCGTAGTCCTTACGCGAAGGTACTAGGTTCATCGCCCTGAGTGCTGGCCGGGAACTCTTAAATAAAAATTGCCGTGTCCGAAGATTTTCCTCTAAAATTACTGATAACGGCATTATTAATTTTTTTTGGAATACATTGTTCATGAATATCTAAAATTGTACTAACTTCATATAACTTCATAGATTATATCTTCTGAAGTTATGACATACCCACAGAATTGAGACGTTGATAGAATTACTTTCGGTCATGTTTATCTGGGTATATTATTAAATTAAGCTTTAGCTATACAAATGACAAAGGACATTTTGTGAAAGAAGATTTTTTACATATGTGATAAAAAATTTTACACAACTAGCATAGAAGAGGCTTGGTAATATACTTTTTTACCAGCACATCGTTAAAGTTATTCAAAAACAGAATTGTAATCTATTGAATTGAAGTTTATGAATACTCAAAACTCTTAAAATCGTAGGATTAAAATATGTACGCATGAAAATTGACGTTCAACTTTTTCCGAGGATAAAGAAAATTAAATGAAGTATGCATCATAACGTCCATTTTCTACTTAAATATGTCAACAGAGTTGTTTACGCTGAACTTTTCATGTGGATAGAGATACTCTGCCTTTTTATAAATGTGAATTTAGGAAACAGAAAGGTAAAGCAAAAGGAAGGTAAAAGAAAATCCTATATTCCGGAAAATGCTCTTAACAGTTTATTAAATTATCTTCCGTACCCACGTCAAAAACAGACCATATGGAAATCTACGAAATTTCAAGCATTACAACGAACTTTTTTATTCATGCCCTGCGAATGCAACAGTATAATCAGTGACCGTACTTTGAGTCCGTAAGCAAATATTAACAATATCCCCCATGGAAGCAAATAGGGGGGTTGAACGGAGGCCCTTAATTTTGGTTAGGCTTAGGTTTGCTTATCTCCGCCACTGACTATGTCCTGTGAAAAAAATATTGTATTTATCTTGTTTATTTAAATCTGTGCGGCTTAATGTATACCAAGTATGAAATGAATTTTACTCCCGAAATGTGACGAGATATGTTCATTAAGGGAGATAGACGCAGAACTAAGAGACACAAATAAGAGCCAACTGTCCCCACACCAGTCCTTGGCTTCCGCGATGGGGGAGGGAGCTTGGATTTTCGTTGAAATAGGGAGGATATAAATTTCCAACAAATGCGAATCGTCCCACCACATAATTACTGACCCTGTAGGACCTAAGTAAGTAGGACCTGCCTGATAGGTGGGGCAATTACATCTGTCTTATTATATCCTTCAGTTAGGCTGTACTTCCTTCTTTCCTATATACTTTTATCCTGGAGTGGGTACTGGAACCTTCGGCGCAGAAACAAAAAACTGGACGTTTTCCACGAAACACCGAACTACTACACTTTTCTCGACGCGCGTTTCGCCAATCAAGTTGGCATCTTCAGGAGAAGATTAAAACTAAATTCTAGCCTACACACTTGCACTATTTATACCAAATTTGTTGCCACGGTTCACTGAACGGACCACTGTCCATTGTATCGGACCATTGTCCTTATTGTTACACTTAATGATTTCTAAACTTTCAAAATCATCCAACTGTCTACTGTTGGTTACATTTCTAATTAATTTTAAATTATTTATGTCTATCCTATGGTTGTTGTCAAAAGCGTGTTGGGCTGTCAAAAGCTGTTGGGCTGAAAATAAGTTAGAGTTTGATGTATATAGGAAAGAAACCGCGACTCTTAGATATATTCCGAACGATTCACACCACCCTTTTCAACATAAAATGGCAAGTTTTAATTTTCTAATATACCGTTTGTTAAATTTCCCCCTCAGTAAAGAGAGGTTCGAACATGAGAAACAATTACTTAAGAATATAGCTAAGAGTAACGGTTACTCAGTCCATTTAATAGATAAGTTAATAAGGAAGCATACATTTAATAGAACCCTGTACAATTCCACGACTTTTCGTAGAGATACTGACAATTCGAAATTTGCTTCGTTACCATATGAACCTAAATTCACCCGGGGACTAGATAAAATTTTTAAAAATGTTAATATCAATTTGGTTTATAATTCTAGAAATAAACTACAGACGCTTTTGGGTAACCCCCAAAGACAAAATCGACAATAACAAAATGTCAGGAATATACGAAATAAGTTGTAAAGATTGTGATCAAAAGTTTATTGGGCAAACAAAAATATCTATATTGAATATATTTAAAGAACTCATGGCTCATTTGAAATACGGCAGAACAGAAAAATCTTGTGTTGCCCAACACGCTTTTGACAACAACCATAGGATAGACATAAATAATTTAAAATTAATTAGAAATGTAACAAACAGTAGACAGTTGGATGCTTTTGAAAGTTTAGAAATCATTAAGTGTAACAATATTATGAATAAGGACAATGGTCCGATACCCACCAGTCCACTGCTTGCTCTGATAAACAAAGACAGTTACGGTTCAGTGAACCGTGGCAACAAATTTGGTATAAATAGTGCAAGTGTGTAGGCTAGAATTTAGTTTTAATCTCCTGAAGATGCCTTGGTTGGCGAAACGCGCGTCGAGAAAAGTGTAGTAGTTCGGTGTTTCGTGGAAAACGTCGTTTTTTTTTTATATACTTTTACATAATTTTGTAAAAATAATACAACTAATCCTTATATGCGTAGCTTCGTAGAGGCCAAAAGGTAATAAAGGCTTCGGCAGTAAGTATTGTAATGACATTGCAAATGTATCGAAAAAAAACAAGATAAACATATCCTTCAAAAATATTTAAAAAAAGACATGTTTTGTATATTCGATTTATAAAATTGCTTTTTACAAAACAGTGACTGATGTGAAATGAGAAAAGAAGTTGATACTTTTAATATTGTTACAGTGCCAAAAGTTTTACTTTTGACACCAGTGAAAAAATTCAAACTCAAATTCAATAATCGCAACCCCGAGTTTATAGGTTTCTGGTGTTATAGAGTATGAATACGTCCCTCCGCAGATCACCACCGTAATACTAAGTCGACTTAAGTCGACCTCCCCTCATTCTTTTTCCTAATTAATTATACACGGTGGAGACTTTAACTGGAATATATTCGCTAGCGGGGTGGTGAATGATTTTTCAAAAAATTCCCGAGACACATCAACTTTTAAATGTATTTACCTACATTTTGCAAGTAATGTGAAAAATATAGCCCTTCAGGGGTGGCTGAAACCACCCTCGACATGATTTTTTTCAAATGCAACCTTATGGCTTGTGACCCCTCATTGTAAAGCTAGTGTAAAGGGGAATCCAACGCACTAATCAAATTTTATTTTTTTATTATGTTTGTAGGGTTGCATACAATTAAAACGTAATTTTATAGTTTAATTTATTTTTAACGCAACAATTTCGTACTCAAAATGTGTGTTGTTTAGTTTTGGAATGTAAACCTTACTTTTCATATGTCCCCACAAAAAATTCCAAGCAATTTTTTTGCCACAACTGATATTTGTTATTTTTTTGCTAGTGTTTTTACACGGCCGCAAAGAGTAATTTAGTTTGTATGCGGTATTCAGAGTTTGAAACGAAGTGTTATTTCAAATTGGTGAAAATTTCTTATTTAACTGAATCACTAAAAATTGAAATTTTGATGATGATTGGATATGGTGATAGGGCGCGAACTCAATGCGAAGTTGTTCGCTTGTTTCGAGAAACGCATCCTGACTTGCCACCACCAAATCAAGGTACCATTAGTAAAATTGAGGCACAATATCGGAGATGGGTCATGTCAGGAAAGTACCGAGTAAGAGGCAGGCTGTTGTTGATGACGACATGGAGTTGAATTTGTTGCTTGCTCTAGAAGAAAATCCAATCACTCCAGCCTGTCAACTGGCCCGTGATAGTAATCTTAATCACAAAACAGTTTTAAAAAAATACTTAAATATGAGAAAAAACGCCCATATAAAATGCAAGCTGTTCAAGAGCTACTTGAAAATGATCCAGATCGACGAGTGGAATTTTGCGATTTATTGATGACTTGTATTGATCAAAACCAGTTATCTTTAGAGTGGATAGTTTTCTCTGACGAGGCTACTTTTACATTAAATGGGCACGTAAATCGTCAAAATTGTCGTTACTGGGCTGAAGAGAACCCCCATTGGATGAGGGAACTTCATACTCAGCGCCCACAGAAAACTAATGTGTGGGCCGGAATAATACAAGATAGAATTGTAGGACCATTTTTCTTTGATGACACTCTTAATGGAGCAAGATACTTGCGTTTACTCCAGCACGAACTAATGCCAGTGCTATGTCATTTATTTCCAAACCCCTTAAACCCTAACTTGACCGACGAGAGGTTATGGTTTCAGCAAGATGGGGCCCCACCACACTATGCTGCCATTGTTCGTCAGTATCTGGACAGAATTTTTCCCGGTAGGTGGATTGGAAGGCGAGGTAATATTGAGTGGCCAGCAAGATCTCCAGATCTTACACCACTGGATTTATTTTTGTGGGGACATCCTAAAAGTAGGGTTTACATTCAGAAACCCAACAAACATAGCAGATCTGCAGGAAAGGATAAGAGAGGAAATCAGAAAAATAACACCGCAAATGTTGCATAATGTAAGGGACGAAACCTACTACAGACTGGGCTGCTGCCAACAAGTGAATGGTGCACATTTTGAACAATTGTTACCTTGAAAATAAATTTAATTTTTAAATTGTTTTAATTGTATGCAACCCTACAAACATACTAAAAATTAAAATTTGATCAGTGCGTTGGATTCCTCTTTCCACCAGCTTTACAATGAGTGGTCTCAAGCCATAGGGTTGCATTTGAAAAAATCATGTCTAGGGTGGTTTCAGCCACCCCTGAAGGGCTATATTTTTCACATTACTTGCAAAATGTAGGTAAATACATTTAAAAGTTGACGTGTCTCGGGAATTTTTTGAAAAATCATTCACCACCCCGCTAGCGAATATATTCAAGTTAAAGTCTCCACCGTGTATATTTTATACAATAAAATGTATAAATCAACACAATGTGCTAGGGTTGTCGCGCCATATCCGCGCAAGGCTATTTTTAATTAAAAATTGTTAAATGCAATTTTTTGTGGTCATTACGGTCATTCTTTTTTCTTAAAAAAAATAGTTCCATTCGAAAACCAAAGATGTACATAAAACGTCAAAGTAAGGTTGCCTACCATTTCTCCCGCCGTAATACGGGATTGCCAGGTGTAAACAGGTGTACTGATATTAGTAAATTATCCTCATTGTTTTTCCTAATCAATTATATATGAAAATGTAGTTTTAATTTTATTGCGGATATGATGGTAAAGGGTTGCCTTTGCGAAAGTGCGCAGAGTCTAGAGTTGCCGCGATTTAAATTATGAATAATTGACTAAGAGAATAAGGCGCGAGGGAGAGCACTGCACGTATTAATATATGTGATAAGAGAAGGACACAGAATAGCATCCACTGATTTCTCTGTGTTCTGGAGTAATAATAATTAACAACAACAATCATAATAAAAAAATGATAATAATAATAATAGTAAATCGGCAGAGGGAGTGATGACGACCAGATTCGACAAGAACATCGCGGCATTAGGACAGTCTTATAATATTATTAGAAGTGGCCAGAAGGCAGTTGTACTACAAACGTGTCACATTAGGGTTAGAAAGGACAGGATGAATTTCCTCCCCTCGCCTGAGTCTAATTCCTGCTGAAGGCAGGATGGGATATCAAGCCATCACTGTCTGCAGCAGGAGTGGGTGAATGTTTTCCAGCGTTTACGCTGAGAAGTGTGAATATAAATTAATAATAATGAAATAGTAGTATTTAAAAAGCGATAAAAGAGATGCAATATTTCAACCGAAAATCTGGTATATATAAATAACAAACTAAATAAAATATATAAACAACAACAACAATATTAATAGTAAGAAAAATAACAACAATAATAATTTTAATAATAAATATGAGCACGAGTTTGTTGCATTTGTATGTTTCCTTATTTTTTTGCTGTTTAACGCATGCAGAACTTCTGCTAGGTATATAAGTATATAGTAAATTAATAATATATAAGTAACATACACTAATATATTTTTATTTATAAAACAGGGGTCAATAAAAAGAAAATCATTTTTGAATACAATTAATACATTTATTGTTACAAAAAAAATATATTTTATTGGGCAGTTACAAATAGTTGTTTAAATAGAAATAGTTATTCAGTATCTGATTCGTCTGAACTTGCGACATAAAAATCTACAAGTAATTATGTAGGATTGTCATCATTATTATTCATGTCTGTAATCTGCAAAATGTCAACTTGTAAGGGCGTTGAGTCTCCAAGGAACCCAATTGGCTTTAAATAGCCATCCATGTACCATCCGCCAAGGGCGTAGCCAGTATTTTTCTTTGGGGGCGGTCCAATGCAGATTAAACAAAAAAGCAAAAAAAGGTCATTGGAGGCAACGGCAGGCGCAATCCCCCCGACTATTTTGCTTTTTACTTGACCATTTGGGGGGCGATCGCCCCCATCGCCCCCTCCTGGCTACGCCCTTGCCATCCGCAAGCTTCAGGCTGAAGTTTTACACAACAAGGTTCGGTTGCATTAAGCCACACGCGTCCTTCTCTGTTACATACATTAATACGTGCAGTGCTCTCCGTCGCGTCTTATCTATTACTCAATTATTCATACTTTAAATCGCGGCAACCCTAGACTCTGCGCACTTTCGCAAAGGCAACCCTATACCATCATATCCGCAATAAAATTAACTACATTTTCATATATAATTGATTAGGAAAAACGATGAGGGTAATTTACTAATATCAGTTCACTTGTTTACACCTGGCAACCCCGTATTACGGCGGGAAAAATGGTAGGCAACCTTCCTTTGACGTTTTATGTACATATTTGGTTTTCGAATGGTACTATTTTTTTTAAGAAAAAGAATGACCGTAATGACCACAAAAAATGCATTAAATAATTTTTGATTAAAAATAGCCTTGCGCGAATATGGCGCGGCAACCCTAGCACATTGTATTGATTTATACATTTTATTGTATAAAATATATATTTAATTAGGAAAAAGGATAAGGGGAGGTCGACTTAAGTCGGGATCTTAGACTATAAAGGGTTATACAACAGTTTAAAGAATAATAAAAATAGAAAAATTCCATTTTCTGTATAGAGACCGAATGGAAATGCCGACGACCCAAAGCTACCTGCTTATACGAGGGTCGACAAGCCATCGGTTTAGCGTGATCGTTCTAATGGAGAATACCGTGGACACTCTATAATTAGGAGGCTAAGAAATAGGTGTACTATGGAATGGTTATTATTAGAGTTATAATAATTGTACAGAAACATGTAGATGTTGTTCTACTATTAGCTGTAGTTCGTTGTTGAGATTAATTGAGAATCAGTTTAATTCTCACATGAAAATTCAGGGAACAGTTGTTTAAATTATTTGTTATTTATCTAAATAAAAAAGAAAATGCTTCGATGAAAAGTCGATGAGATACCTACTCGTTAATAAATTGTGTCAAAGCGAGTACAATCTACAAAGTGAGTGGAACTTTTTGTTGTAATATCATGAAACTTGCTTTAAAATAAATACAATAAATACAGATAGAAAAGTTTATTATGGGAAAGAGATATAAAATATACATCTTCCGAGATCCACAAGAAAACAAAGGTACATAAAAACGAATAAAAATGTTATTTCTTATAGAATGCAGTTTTTTAACAAAATATAATCTTTATTCACAAAAGTAAGACTGTAATGGCAATCCCTCTCCCTTTTTTGTTTTACAGCCATCTACTCAGCAGTAAATCACAGACATTTTAATTATTAAGTCGCAGAGTATACCATAAATATTCTATATACACATTAACAACAAATTAATATTAAATTTGCACTTTCATACATTTTTGGCGCACACTGTATGTAACGTTTACTTCCGCTCTCGGCACGAACACTGCCTACACTGTATAGTAGGGGTCCTAGTCCGCTTCCCCCTACTGGGAAGTTTTCATGTGGGGTAAAACATAAGCAGGACTGCTACACGAGGCGGAGTGAATTAACTCTTATGTATTCTCTAAACTTGGTCTAAACTTGCTTTTAGTTATAGATGTTAGAGTTTCAGGTTGCTTGGTCACGAATTTTCCCGTTCGCTACACATACCTCTTCTCAATGGATTTTTTTCACCTAGGAGAAAAACTTGAGGCGATAGGGTTAAACCAAGCCCAAATTCGTGTTTGGGAGGTCCATTTGACTCGGAAAATCATACTCGCACCTCTCGCTCTACCAACTTCTTTTTGTGATCCTGTGAACTTGTTCGCTACAAAATCAGAAACATTTGATCTTAAGCATGAGCAACTAGTACTTACTTATTAGTGTATAGAACTGGTATACAGTGAACGCCTAAAGTATGGAATGAATTCAGTAAATGTGAAACAAAACATTTTTGGAAAAAATCCTCGAACAGGTCGATTTTGTTTAGTAAAAACATACATTTTTGAGGGAACGTCTATTTTCAGATGTCATTTGTTTTTGAGTAATGACGTCATCAACTGATTTTAAAAATGGCAACCCCCCATGGTTTTAATTTAATTTGAATGACCTTTCATTGTCGATTTAACGGTATAAAAATGTTGCCACCTTACATAACAAAATTTTTGAGTAAATGACAATTGAGTGTTACAAAATGAAAAACATATTTTTCACAATAAATAAACGAAAATATCTGAAAAAAGTGAACACAAATAAAACATAGCAAAAACGTACGTTGCTAAGCAAAAAAAATGATCAGATTGTTTTTTGACGTATCCATGGTTTTTACTGTTAGTTAATCAGACGATTTGTCACTAAATTGTGCGAAAAGTTAATGTTACATGTATTTATAAAAATTAGTATTTATAAAAATTCCAATTTTAATATGGCACATTTAATTGTGACACAAAGAATTGAAATTTTGATTTTCATCGGATTTTGGAAATAAGACCAGAACTCAGCAGGAGGTATGCAATTTATTTAATGCAAAATATCCAGAAAACCCTATCACCCAATCCACAATTAGTAAGATTGAGTCCAAATTTAGAGAAACTGGTGATGTTAAAGATCTACCAAAATCAGGACGACCTCTACACAGAGTACCTCCACACTAGTTACCTCAGAAAATTAAGTTAGTCAGACGACAGTTCTACGTATTCTGAGGAAAGAAAACTATCATCTTTACAAATTTCAGATTGTGCAAGAACTCAACAAAGACGACCCGACCGGCGACTGCAATTCTGTGAAACTATGATGAATATTTGTCAAACCAATCCAAATTTACACCAGCAAATACTTTTTCCGATGAAGCCACGTTTTGTCCAAACGGCACAGTGAACCTCAAAATTGCAGGTATTGGAGTCGGACGAATCCTCATTGGATCATCGAAGCACACAGTCAACATCCGCAGAAATTAATTGTGTGGTCCGGAATAGTCGCAAACAGAATAATAGGGCCTTTCTTCTTTGAAGAAACTCTCACATGAGAAAGATAACTGGAGTTCTTGCAAAATGATCTAGTTCTAGCGCTTGCAGTAATTTTCCCAAACGAGAATGATCCTGACATTCCAGATAACACACTCTGGTTTCAGCAAGACGGAGCACCCCCACATTATGCGCGCTCAGTTCGTGATTATTTAGACGTCATCTTTCCTCAGAGGTGGATTGGTAGACGAGGACCGATAGAATGGCCCTCGAAATCCACATATCTTACACCATTTGATTATTATTTATGGGGTTATCTAAAATCAAAAGTTTACTGCACAAGACCACACAATTTAGCCGAACTTCGAGATCGGATTAGAGTTGACATTGGATCCATTACCCCTGAAGTCATTCAGAATGTACAAGAAGAATTTGGCACACAGGGTTGCATATTGCCAAGAAGTTGATGGACGGCATTTCGAACACTTAATTTAAAATTGTATTTGCTTATTAAAGAAATTTTCGTTTATTTGTTGTGAAAAATATATTTTTCATTTTGTAACATTCAATTGTCATTTACTCAAAAATTTTGTTATGTAAGGTGGCAACATTTTTAAACCGTTAAATCGACAATGAAAGGGTCTCTTATATTAAATTAAAAAAATGAGTGTTTTATGGATAATGACTAGAGTCGAAGTGGAATAGGAAATTCTCGTATTTTCTTAAGGAGACATGGGATCCGCATTATATTTAGGAGTGATTATTACATCTAAATATAGAAGGCTATGAATTTCAACGAAATTAAAAAAAATCAGAAAACTATAGCTACACGCTACTGCAAAACGCATGAAAAACCCAACATCAAAGAATTATACATGTCTTGAAAACACGAATTTTTAGGACTTAGTGCCCATTGACACTTTTGTTACACCTGTCAAGGACTACCAGAATCCAAAGTTTCAAAAGCGTTTTCATCTCTATATTTCGAAAAAGTCAGGAGAATAAAAAATATATGCAAGGTGTTTCTTTCTATACGATCTCAAAGCTGAGCAGAATATTGCATTTGAAAGCCGCTAGACGAGTCAAGTGTGCCACAGAATTTTGTCGAGACAGTTGAATGTTTTTTGAAATCACGTAAACTTAATTTTGACCTACTGTTGTAAAATATGTTTGTTCATTTATATATCAATATATCTACTGAACACAGGTAGCGTTTTGGAATGGCAAAAATAGTTTCATATTGACGTTTACACTTAAAAAAGAGCCAATATTTGGTTTGTTAAAAAATACATTTGAATGAAACTAAGCAAATTCGATGTTTTGCTCAACTTTGAGGTCGCATAGAAAGAAACACCTTGTATATTTTTGTTCGTTTCTCATATGAGGGTTTTGAAGAGACCTGATTGAAGCTATTTAGATTTTAAATAAAAAAAAAAGCCCTAACTGCTTATATTGAATTTTGGGGTACAAAACTCGTAACAGGCCATGTGACTGCATCTTAAAAGCGACGAGTCAAAAATGTAGTTTTCGATGCCCTTTAAACCAAAAAAAAGTTTTATCGATTAGATATATTGAAAAATGAGAAACACGAATAGCAGACACGTACATAAATAAAAGCAGATACCCTGTATATGACGTGTCTTAAGATTGCCGTAGAATCAAAAAATGTAATGTAAATGTAAAGTCCCAGATCTCTCAAAATATTTTAGTGATATAGAACATATCGACTTTACATTGTCACCGCATTTTCAGAATTTTAATGTCCGTAGTTTTTGAGACATCGATATGCCACCAGTGGCAGCTGGTGATAAAGGGCACAGGTGTACGTGCCCAGCCCAAATTTCAATAGAAAATATTTCTTTTGTGTTAATTTACTATAAATTACTGTTACAATAATATAAATTAATTGTATACGACAAACTATCCATATTCAAATTATTATTCCTTTTATACCACAAATAATGATTTTTATCACATATATATGACAGACTATCGATCGAGCACCGAGCCACCGTAGTCTGAATTCGCATCGTGCCACCGTAGTCGCATTTCGCGCGCGTGGCCGAGGGCACAAAGTATCTCAGCCCTCGTTTTTAATCGGGCATTTTCGGTGACTGGTAATATTTGCAGACCATTGCAGCAGACAGACGTCGTTAAATCGTTCGAAAATCAGCTGAACGGGTCACACTTGTTGAGTGACCTTTTTTAGTGATTGTTCATTTGCTTCTCTGAGAAGTGTGTTTTTACTGTTTTTCATTGTGAAACGTTTCAAAATGAATTCGGTGGACTTTTTATTGACTAATAAAGATATTACATACGAGATCCATGGCCATTTTAATTTTAATTTTATAGGAACATTTTTGTTTCCCAAAATTAAAATGGCCATAATTTTTGAAACAAAAATATTTTTTAACAAATCGAAAAATGTCTCCTTATATTTGTTTCTAGATTATGAAAAAAATATACTGCAAATATTCCACAGAGCGTTACTGAGAACCCAGGAGTGCTCAGTGTTTTTGAAAATTTTTTCGCAAACTTTGCTGACGGTTTTTTCACTATAAATCCTTTCTGTAAGAGGTGTATAGTCATCACCTAAAAAGTGAAGTGGGTCCCATGCGTCGTTTTCAAGATATGGCTAACTGAAATATCACGCACCGCCACTGCTAGCTACAATGAAAAACATTTACATAACATCTTAGATTTTAGTGTGTTGGGAAAGGTAGACATAAGGCAACAGCTTGATAGTGCTTATCATGAAAATATAAGACGTCACAATGGAAATATGAATAAAAACAGACATATTTTAAACCAAATAATTAATTGTATTAAACAGTATTAATTGTATTAAATTGTGAACAATAAGGACAGGCGAGCTGATTTCCTCTACAAATAACGGTAAGATACCCATATCAAATTTTTTTCACATGTTGCCACCCATTATTTTAATATATTTAAGCCCTCAATATTCGTGCCTAATAATTATTTAAAAACGATACCAAATCTCAAAAATTATTCTTGTGAAAATCTATATTTTTGTATAAAAGAATTTTTCATTGAAATTCTGTGTCAGTGTCAAGTGTCAGTAAAAAGCATGACCTTGAAAATTTCAAAAATTTTCTCCTGCGGCGACATTGATAGCTTATAATTAGTAATCCTACTGACACACCTGTTCCCAGCCATGTAACACACCCACGAGCCGCCACTGTATGCCACTGTGGGACACCCGATATAGGTCTAATAAAATATGATGTAGGTGTCATGTTTCGTTACAAAAATACATGAATTTTACTTTTCCGATATTTTTATCACAGTCGTCGTTGTCATATTTGTTTCAGCAAATTTTTGTTTTAAATATGTTCGATACACAGTTCAACTCGCGCATGAACACTAAATACAGTTTATAACTTCTTCGTAACTCTGCTGAAACAAACTAATATTGTCTTGTTTGAAATATCGTCACAATACAGCATTATGACATAGCCAGTGTGCATTAACGAAATGCACTAAAAACCCTTCACATTTATTCGGGCAATTTCCACGAAAAATTCGAATTAATTGCTTTATACTTTATAACGCAGTGCAATGGGGAGGCAGAATGTACGGATTATAAAACATTTTGGAATGAGGACACTACACAGCGTATCAGCACGCATATGCTGTGGTATCGGCGTGAATTCAGTGCATTTTCATCATACCTATTTGTCTGTAAAAGCCTTCAGGTGTATTCTTTATTAATATTTAATATTGGAAAAATGAATAGACTATTATATCAGGTAATCTAGCCTGAAGCTGTTAACACAAACGGTATACTGAAACACAAAAGTAATTGAATAACCGAATAATTTAATTACTTCCACATCCATGTAGCGACGTGGAATTATAGTATCAATGAAAACCATTTTATAGACCAAAAATGTTCTGCAACGTCGAAATTTCAAGTTGGAGCGAAAAAAAATGCTGTCTATCTTATCTATTAACCTTGTTTGTTTACATGACAACTCGAGAACACGTTAAGAGAGAGATTATTTTTAAATTTTCGAACTTAAACTATTTATAGATTTTGAGACAAATGGGGCAAATTCACTTTCGTTTAACTATAAAAATTCGTAAACGCTTTATGAATGTTTCAAAATATATTGATTTATACACATGTAAAATTTGCATGGGTCTAGATTTATAGCTATTATACAATGTATTTAAATTACATAAATGTATTTCTATATTTAATTGCATTTAACAAACAGTTAATTTGCAGTACATGTACAGTACAGCCATACAATGTACAGTACAGCCAGAGTTACCGGCGAATTGCGCATTACGAACACGTTAGTACGACAATACTCCAGAGGTGTAAGATGAAAAAAAAACTGGACGTTTTCCACGAAACACCGAACTACTACCTTTTCTCGACGCGCGTTTCGCCAACCAAGTTGGCATCTTCAGGAGAAGATTAAAACTTCAAAAACTTAAAAACAGTTTTAATCTTCTCCTGAAGATGCTAACTTGGTTGGCGAAACGCGTGTCGAGAAAAGTGTAGTAGTTCGGTGTTTCGTGGAAAACGTCCAGTTTTTTGTTTCTACGCCGAAGGTTCCAGTACCCACTCCAGGATGTACGAGATGCACCAGTCAAGTTCAAGCAAGGAGAGTTTCTCAAGGATCTGTAATGGGTCCATTATTATTTAATGTTTACATCAGCTATTTAGCTTTATATTCCAATCAAATGTTTTATTTTTTGCCGCCGACACAAAATTTTTTGGAAACCCATTAACTATGACCGGTTACTACGAGCGGTAGCAAAACAGAAGGATCTCGGTGTCCTTGTGTCCGATGACCTACATAAAATGGGCTTCTCACATTGAAAAAATTGTTAAGAAGAATACTGTTACCTACATGGTCTCAGTCGCGCTTAAAAATATGTCTACAGACAGGGCCGGATGTAGGGGTGTCGGGGCCCGGGGCATTGACGAAAGTAGAGGCCCCTGGAGGAAATAAAATAATTTTAATAGTAAAATTTTGCCCTTTGGAAATAAAAAAATTACCGCTTGGACTCTTGCATTTTGCCCTTTTAAATAAAATAATTTTCGCTTAATTTTAATAATCATAATAATTTCGCTTTAATAATCATAAAAAAATCTCAATATGATAACATAAGTGTCCCAAATTTCAAGATGATATCTTAGAGCGTTCTCGAATACTTAACTGTCCTATACACAAAAAAAACTGAGAGATAAACAGATTCTACATATATTCCACTCGACTACATGTGGAAGTAAATAAGTTTATTCATTATAATTGTAAAATACTCCCAAACTCTATAACACCATGAATTGAACGGTCATATCACTTTTGTGACCAATATAATCTTTATAACCAATATAACCTGTGTGACCTTTATGACCAATATGGCCATTACGATATTTATGACTAGAATGATCTTTATGATCTTTATGACTTAAATGATCCATATGATTTTTTTAACCTACCATGTAGGCCTTAAAACTGATACGATTTATATGACGATTGTGATCTTTATGACCTTTATTTCCAATATGATCAGTGTGACGTTTATGGCCAATATGGCCTTTATGACTAATATGACCTGTATGACCTTTATGACCAAATAATCTTTATTACCAATATGATAATATGGCCTTTACGACCCCTATGACTAATATGACCTTTATTGACTTTATGACTCATATGGCCAATATGACCTTTGTTATCCGGACTTTATGACCAATGACTTTTATCACCAATTTGGCCTTTACGACCTTTATGACTAGTATAACCTTTATGACGCAAATGACCAATATCACTTTTTATAAAATATGTCATATAGGTTATAATTAATGTATTGGAAATGGGCATAATAGTAGAAATGAGAGTGGAGGCTTGTTAAATGTGATATTTGAAGTCCTCTACCTAAAAAAAAATAAGGAACACTTTTTGTATAATAAGCAGGTTAACATCTAATGTACATAAGCTATACTTATTTGTTATTCTCAACCGATAAATAAATATATAAATTGCCGATTTCAGGGAAAAAATAATACCCATTTATAGCGTCACATTTTTTCGACATCTAGCCTTAGATGCCCTTGAAGGAGTAATCTCTTATTCATTAGTTATACACCGTGACGAATTGAATTATCTGCAACAAATTTAATTTGATTCTCATTTATTGTCGAATTCTGATTTTGTATTGTATTCGCCAGGAAGGTAAGTCTCCAAATAAAATATTCTGTTAAGTCTTTCGAGTTTTATGTATTTCGATACTAGAGAGGTAAGGAATGATTTGTTTAGCAAATGTAATTAATATGTACTGTTATCGAAAATACGTTAAACATTTGTTTATACTTCATCATGTTGTTTTAGTGGTCCACAGTTTCTACATGAATGCTCTAATGTACACAAAACATGTAAATGGTAATATTTTTTATGTGAGTGTTGGTAATAAACATTAAATATTTTACAGATTTAACCGAAGTCGAATAATATATAATATCTTAAATGGTACGTAATCTAACCCAGATCAATTTGTTCTCCGTATTACGTTTTCCACTATCGACATCAAAAATGTACCCATTACATTAGCAGTAGCTTATTAACGGCAACATATTACTCCACACGTACAGAGGTTTGTCCGGAAAGTAATGTCAGTGAATTTTTTCCAGACTGTACGCGCCAGCCCGCGTACACGTGCTGGGATTGTGGAGGATCTGGCAACTTAAGATCCAACAAGCGTCAGTTGGCTACCGAGTTGTTGTAGCGGTCGCATCATTCGTTCTTTGAGAGTCGTTACAGTGACCCGGTGCAAGAAAAAATACAAAGTTCGCTTGAGCAACGGATGGCGATCCAAGTTTTGTGAAACTGGGAAGAGTGCTGCGGAAACCATTCCAATGTTAAAGAGAGAGAAGGCTTTCGGCGTCGATTGTCTTTCAGGACGAGCCAAATTTTCCGGTGACACAAGGCCTTCGAAGGTCGGAAGATGTCAACGACGAGAACCGCGTTGGACGGCCCATCAACCTCCAGTTCCGACGACAATGTGAAACGTGTGCGTGACTTTGTTTGAACACCGACCGTCGTCTAAATGTCCGTTTAATTTCGAAACATTAGACATTACGAGAAACCATTGTTCACGAAATTGTGTCCGGAGTCTTTAAAGGAATGAGGAGAGGTGTGCCGCCAAGCTCGTGCCAAAAGTGCTAACGGACGATCAAAAAAGCGAGGCGCGTCAGAAACCTGCCAAGAACTTTGGACACCTGCGGAAGACAACCCCGCTTTCCTTGATGACGTCATTACCGGGGACAAAAGTTGGGTATTTGAGCTACGATCCGGAGACGAAGAGGCAAAGTGCGGAATGGCACACGTCCGAACTACCTTCGCCCCAAGAAGGCCATGATGTCCAGGTCAAAGATCAGACAATGCTGATTGTGTTTTTTGATTGCCGGGGATTGGTCCATCTGAGTTCGTTCACTGGGAGACAACCGTAACCGGAAAGTTTTACGTCGAGGTGCTGAAGCGGCTGAAACGCAGGGTGAATCGCGTCCACCCAGACGCATCTCAAAATCCTGGAAGCTTCACACGGCGACAAAGCGCCTTCGCACACCTGCTTCCTCGTGGCCGATTACCTCGTCAAGGCAGACATCACCGTTGCTTCCCAGCCTCACTACAGCCCCGATGTCCCCCCCCCCAACTTTTTCTGTTTCCGCGCCTCAAAACCCCCAGGAAAGATAGCATTTTGGTGTGAAAAACATTCAGAAGGCTTACACCGACGCTTTAAAACCGATTCCGGAAAACGACTACCGTGCGGCTTTTGATGCGTGGAAAGGCCGCTGGAGCCGATGTGTGGACGCAGGAGGAATGTATTTTGAAAGTTTCTAAAGATTTGTACACATAGAACCAATAAAAACCATTTTTCAAAGCTCACTGACATTACTTTACCGGACAAACCCTGTATAACAGACAGACATATGGTGGGTCGACGTTAACAACTCCATCTCTACTGAATAAGAACAAAATAAAAAAACCGTTGCCAATAGAATGGTGATTCAATGGAAAAGCTGGAAAAACTGGATGTGGAAGTGGTGTTCCACATCCAATTTTTCCATTTAGTCGCTAAAATCATAAAGTTATGTTTTTAATAGAGTAAAATTTGGTTATGACCTTTATGGCATTTATGACTAATATGACCTATATGACTCTTGTCACCAATATGGCCTCTATGACTGTTATGTCCATATGACCTTACGATCTTTATGACTTAATGAATGCGTTTTTAAACTTAGAAAAGGGATAATAGTTTTTTCTATTTCATTTTAGTTCTTGAATAATCTCCTTTTATTTATTTTGTTATTTGTTTTAGCTTCTGGCAACATGTACACAAGAACAAAAAGAACAAAAAAAAACAGGTCAAAAAAGTACATGTACTGACGGTAGAGAAATAATAACCAGTTTAAACGTAGGACAATATTTGCCAAAGTTACTTTTATTATAATATGCATATGTTAATGGTTTTGTTGTTGTAGGGAGATACAATTTTAAAAAATACGACCTCAATATGTTTGAGGTTTTTCCAAAAGCAAAAGGCTTTTTTTTTAACAAAAAAAAACATGAGTGTAGTCAAAAATGTTTTAAGTTTTAGAAAATTTTTTTTATGTATTTGTCATCCGTTTGTAACTAAAAAATTTGATCTTGAAAAAAATGAATGCGAAGTACTTACCAGTTCTTTATTAACAGTTTATTCTGCATATGTTGTATCATATTGCAAGATTGTTTTATGAATGCATTCTTGTAGGCATACATCCACATACTGAGCTTATATAAAAAAGGGACGCAAAAGTATCCGGTTACGTACGTAGTTCGAAAAACTCTCGAACTAAGGCTTTAACGCGTGACCATTTCTTCTTTCTTAACACAAAGACACTTTTTCGTCACCAATGACAATTTTTGATCAAACCAACTGATCAAACCAAAATCAATACCAAATATCGACAGACACACAAAGCAGGGAAGACCCTTCTACGTTTTTCAACGTGCTGAATCAAATTATGTTGTCAGAATGCATTTACGACTATCAGTTCTTCCCCTATGAACAAAAATCCCTATGAAAAACACTAAATCAGAAACCATGTCATATACGTGACGAGCTTGCTTAACTGTAATGCTACGGGGATGATCTAACAATAATGCCTAAGCGTCAGAAACCTTCAACCCGACGACACACATACTCACAACCCCATAACCACAAAATACCCCATATATGTATGTGTTCTGCAACTACTAGGCGCAGCAAATGATGAAGAAATATTAATATGATTCAATCATGACTTTCAATTCAGAAATCTTGAAATGAGTTTATGAAATTTCACATCTATGGAATTTCGAGGCAAGGGAGTTTCAAGGCTACAGGGTTGAAAGATATGATTGGATCATATTCATACCTCTTTTCATAGGCCCTATTCACACCTAGACATTTTCATATTTTTGAATTTACACATTTTTGAGATTAATGGGTTTGATATTGAGGTTATAGAATTGTAGAGCGATGGAATATCGGGTCTATAGGTTTGAGAGTCATAATTGCTTCATATTCATGTTTTTCATTATATTGTTGTGTTCCAGATTTCGCCAGATCTACTTATAAGATTTTGAGTTTAAGGGTTTGGAGGTTATGACGTTATGGGATTACGAAGCTTTAAAATTCCACGGCTATGAAGTTGAGAGTCATGATTGAATCATATTCATATTTCTTCATCATTCTAGCATTCAGCTCTCTAGCAGTTGCAGAAAACAGATATAGGTTTTTTTGAGGTCAAGATTTTTGAGGCATGGGGTTTTGAGTATATGTGTCGTAGAGTTGAAGGTTTCTAAAGCTTAGGGTTGGATCATCCATAACATTACAGTCACCAGCTCGTCAGGTATATGACGAGTATCTGATCTAGTGTTGTTGTTAGATAATTTTGGTTAGCACAAAAAAATTGATTTAATAAAAATATGCTGACATTTAAATATCTCACATAAATTAATTTCCGTGTCATTCAGGACATAAACGAATCAATCAAATGGTGCTGAAATTGTCCTATTTGGGATTTCAAAAAAAAAAATAGGTATTGAAAGATTAGTAATGAGAAAAAGAAGCATTATATCTCAGTATTGGTCTCATTAGGTTCGATTCATAATTTACCGTGTTGAATTGTTTTGGTTTCAATAATTTGTGCACGACATGGCACTAATTCTGTTTACATATGCACCTCAAAAAACACATTGCTATATTATTAAGCATTACCTAAACTAAACCAATACCTAAATTGGTTTCTCGTGACAATACAACTATAAAACAACTAATTTAAAACGCATTAAAGTATCGTTTGATGTCGACGTATTGCATTATGTTTCGGCTTACAATGGGACCCCGCTGAAAATTCTGCCTGTGGTAATTCGATTTCGTCTACCGACCTTACGCGTTGTAACATTCGTTAGACGTGTAAACAGATTCAATTAGGCCCCGCTAAATGCTATTTATTACATCACACCATTTAATTTGCCGTGCAAGTCCACCGCCTTAAGTAGGTCTTACATGGTTTTCATACAGTGCGTTTCGTACACGTGGGGATGAGAAGGCGGGCGGGTGCAGTCGGTCTTATCCATCTCACTTTAGCCTCTGTATTGTCAGTATTTGATATTGTGAAATGCGTACAGGCAGTGGCGGCTCATGGGTGTGTTATATGGGTGGGCATTGGGGTGTGTGTCCGGTAGGATTACAATTTATTAGCCACCAATTGGCGCCGCAGTGCCAAAATTTAAATTTTCAAGGTTATGCGTTTTACTGACACTTCAGAATTTCAATAGAAAAATTCTTTTTTATACAAAAATATAGACTTTCACAAGAATAATTTTTGGGATAAGAT
>JAPWTK010001147.1:0-81784 GCA_029963805.1 Aromia moschata
AAACCCTAAACAGTTTGTTTTTAGATTATGATAAAAAAATATACTGCAAATATTCTAGAGAGCGTTATTGAGATCCTCAGGGTGTGCTACAGTTTTTTTGATTTTTTTCGCAAACTTTGCTGACGGTTTTTTACTATAAATCCTTTCTATAAAAGGTGTATAGTCATCACCGAAAAGTGAAGTGGGTCCCTTGGGTCGTATTCAAGATATGGACAACTGAAATATCACCAACCCCCACTGATCTGGTCTATGATATATTTACAATAATGTGGAGAATTTGGAGACCCTCTTTATTAGTTCTGTATGTTGGATTGTATTTTGGAGAATTAACAACTATTTGATTTTTGCTAGCGTTTCGGAGAATTAATCTCCTTTAGAGCTTAATCAATATTATCATTACAGTGCAGCAAATTTGTCTATGCCCCTGGCCGCGGAATGTGCAGTGGACAAAACCTGAAATTGCGTCTGGAGCTCATTTCTGTTGTAGCTGCAGCCGCGAACGCTTCGAGAATTCGCGAAGTACAATCTGGAGAGCAATTATTTGTTTGTAACGGTGCGCTGGTGGCCTGTGGAATTTTAATTTTGTTTTTATAACGAAGCATGTGACTTACATCATATTTTAGGACGTAATTGCTAGATTTTAGGGGGTTGTTGCTGGACCCAAATGAAAAGATATAGTAGCAAAAAATCTTCAAAAGAAATTTACAAAAAAAATAAAAAATGCGTGGGTCACCTGAAGATCTAGAAAACGGTTTGCAAAATTTTTGCACTTGTAATTTTTCGAAATTTTGAGATCTGTAAATAGTAATTGTAATTGTTATTTCACCCAAAAAAAAAAATGTAAAAATTCATATATGTACAGTACAACCAGAATATCCTTGCCGGTGTATTGCAGATAATGAACGGAGTAAGACGTAGTACGACCAAACCTCGGAGAGATAATACATATACAGAATAGGAAAGTGGAAGATTTCAAAGCCGAGCATTAATAAATAAGAAAAGAATAAACTCTTCAAATAAAGGGAACTGACAGAGAAATATTATATCCTTAGTTGCCAGACTGATATGTCGTCGTTTTTAAACTGTTATAATTTATTCTCTGTCTCTCTTCTTCTCTTTTATTGTCTGTCCCTGTGTTTACATCAATAGGGAACCAATAAAATTATGTAGGCGGGACAGCCCGCCCATAAATTATAATGCGCACGTGTGAACTGAATTCTTGCCTCGACTCTAAAGTACAATAATCGAAATAAGGAATCAGTTTAGCCGTGTCTGCGTAAATAAAATATTCATATTGTAATTAAATAAACGTTTTTACTATAATAACGATAACGATGATGGTATACACTAAGGAGGAAAAAGTGCAAATAATTAAGTGGTACTTCATCTCTCAGAGCGCTGAAGAAGTTGTTGGGCGATTTGCATTTTCGTTTGAAAATCGGCCGGTACCTACGGTAAAAACCGTAGTAAATATCGTCCACAGATTTGAGACATCGGGGTGCATAACAGGGTGTAAAAAATGTTTGTCAGACCAACCTGAGGAGGCAATCCCTAGGCCTTTATCCGAAAATAGGTTGGAACGTGAAGTAGCCATTTGTGCGTTTGTTGAAGCAAATGAACCGTGTACCAGTACGCACATCGCGAAACAAGTTCATGTGGAAGCGCGAACAGTGCGGAATATTTTGAAAAGAAATGGGTATAAATGATATAAAGTACAGGAGACCCAAGAGTTATTTCCGGAAGATCATAACAGACGACTTGAGTTCTGTGAGTCTATGAGGGGAAAAAGCCGATTCCGACGAACATTTTTTAAACAATGTTTTGTTTACCGACGAATCCTCTTTTTCCTTCATAAGCATCACAACCATCAAATCACTGGTTATTGGTCTACGGAAAATAAACACTTGAGTATTCCTGTGCGAACGCAGTATCCCCAGAAGTTAAATGTTTGGGTTGGTCTTTTAGGCGAATCCATCGTAGGGCCATTTTTTATAAACGGTTCCTTAAATTCCAACAAATATTTAACTATGCTCCAACAACAAATTATTCCGGCTGTTCGAGCATTGCGCATTAACTTGGAGAATGTGTGGTTTCAACAAGACGGCTGCCCGGCCCACAACAGCCGACAAGTAACAAATTTCTTGGAAACCACATTTCGTGGGCGACTTATTAGTACTACGGGCACAATTAAATGGCCACCCAGATCCCCCGATTTATCGCCCAACGACTTCTTCCTTTGGGGATATTTAAAACAAACTATTTACGGACATGAACATGAAAGACCACGAAATTTAAATGATTTACGGGCCAGAATTGTACAAGTCCTAAATAATATTTCCCCTGAAGTGTTAGAACGCGTAAGAACTGAGTTTTACGATGGACTAGGTTTTTGCGAAGCAACAAGGGGCGACATTTTTGAACCACTTATTTAATAGGCATTTTTTTCTTTCTTTCGTCTTATAACCGGGTTGATTTATATTTTTATTTTTTTATAGAACTTCAATTTTATTTTTCTTGCAGACCGGTTATTTAAGGGAATCCAAATATTTGAAAACAAATACAATTATGTTCGTACACTTCTTTTAAGTGTATGGGATAATTGTAAAAGTCAGAATTACGTAAGAATTTTGTTTCATACGGTTAAATCGATGTGTACAAAATGCTCCGCGAAAAATACTGAGTTCCACCACTCAAATTCAACGAAAGGCGTGTAGGCAATATCCCACCCCACAACCTGTTAGGTCTCATACGTTTGTAATAGGTGCACACAAGCGTGAACCACTGTAGCATCTAACTGTCTTTATCTGTCTTTACTGGTGTCTTTTAACTTATTCCTGTTCTACACATGCATCGCCAATATGTAATGGTGCAATTTCCGACCCTAGTATATCCACAAACAATAACAGACTGTACTTGTCGAAGCTTTCACGGCTGCAGTTACAAAAGAATTCAGCATAATTTCAGATTTATCTACTGCGGCCAAAGGCAAAGTTACTGTTGCTATACTGTGTGTTGCTACGAGATCCGACCACATGATCTCTGTAGTCATAATATTATAGAATGCAATGTGTTGGAAATTAAATGTTAATTAAATAAAAAATTAAAAGAGCCAAGGGTGCCTAATTTATTCCGGCCGCAAGTACTCGAAATATTGCTTTTTTTTTCGAAAATTTGTCATCACCATCTTATATTCTATAATATATGAAGACAAATGTTACTGTTAATCAAATGAAGTACGATGGAATATAAAATTTAAAAATGGGTTGTCGCATCCCAGTCTACCCAAATTTTGGCCCCCCCCCCCCTCTTCCAAAATGCATAAAAAAAGGCGGGCAGGAAACCTGCCCCCCCCTTAAAATTTTTTTACAAGGGGGGGTCTATAATAAAATTCCATCGCCGTATTTTCGAAATGATTTCAACGATTTTAATTTTGGAAGTCAAACGGGACGTCAAAACTTCGGGCAAAAAAAACAGGAATTGGATCAAAATAATTAGCAGTTCGACGACCTCTTCTTAAGTGGGACCGTCGATATTCTAGGGCCGTTATGCAAAAAGAAATGCAATGCGATTAAATGTAAATGCGTTGTCGCAATGCAGAAATTTTCGTGTTTTTCGTCTAGCTGCCTGAAAAAACTTTTATTAAGTCTCTACTGTCATTTTTACTTTCACATATTTTGTGAAGTTATAAATTATGTGTAAATTAAGAAATTAAGATGATTTTTTAAATTTTTTAATTCGGATAGAATTACAATTCAGTATTGTCTCCTTCAAAATAACTTCCTTGGGAAGGCACACACTGAGCGGTTTTCCATTCCTCATACCAGTCTGGAACTCATATACTGGAAAGCCTCAGTTGTCGTTCCCTTTGAATGTTTTCTATGTCCCAAAATCGTCCCTTAAGTTTTTTTAATCCGGAAAAAAAAACAACAACCAGAGGCTGAGGAGCCACAAGAACGTGTCTACTGACTAGAAACTCGTTTTGTCGTGATGCAACATCCACATGTTTGGTCTCACACGCATGACCCTTTTTCGAAGTTTTTCAACAACCTCTCTGTAAAAGTGTTGATTTACTGTTTGGCCTGGAGGCACAAACTTTTTGATAAAATTCCCTGGCTATCAGAAAAATAAATCAGCATGCATTTGATCTTTAACTTGCTCATCTTGCTTTTTTGGGTCTTGGAGAGCTTGAAGTGCGACATTTCATGCTTTGGCGCTTGGTTTCCGGGTCGTACACAAATACCAAGTCTCATCACCAGTAATGACACGTTCCATAAAATGGGGATCATTTTCAATCGATTCCAAAAAGTCAAGACACCTTTCTCTCCTGATGTCCTTTTGTTCTTGAAAAAGGTTTTTTGGAACCATTTTCGCAAAGATTTTATCATCCCCAATTTGTTAGATAAAATCTGATTAACAGTGGTGTGATTCAAATTTAGCTCTTCCCCGATCATTCTTTCGTTAACCGACGATCTGAACGCACAAGATCCCGTATTCTATCTACTTTTCATCGGTTCTTGGAGATGAAGGCCTCCGTTGCGTGGTTCATCTTCAATCAACTCTCTTCCTTCTGAAAATGCCTTAAACCACCGAAAAACCTGGGCTCTTGAAAAAACATTGTCTCCGTAGGCGTGTTGAAGTATCCGTTGTGCTGTGTTCAAGTCTGAAGCAAAACCTCATAGCACATCGTTGTTCAAAATTAATGTCAAAAAACTCATTTTTAAAACACACTAGAAAAAAACGGTTTTCGAAAACAATCACAAAGAACAGACAAATGACTATAACAAGTTCAAACTTGTACTGAAGGTTCATTACATGTTGGTTTACCTCCCTTCCAAGTCCCGTCTCCGCAGTGTTGCTAGATCGGACGCTACATTGCCAGTTTCATTACTTAATTTACACACCTCGTATATATACATATGTATATGTATACATATATTTACGATGTGTGCTTAAATCTGCCATTTGGATTCCTCTATTCCTAAATCTATAAAGATGTACACAGCTTGAACCTTTAGATATTCCTTCACTATACTCACACATATTTTAAACTTTTACGAGTTGTATATGAAACGTAAATGAATACGCTGCTTTTATTATCTTCTTAAAAAACTGATATATTTTTCAGACATTTATAAGAAAGACGAACATTTGCTTTGCGAATAACAGTTGATAACCTTTCCATTTTCATAATATCAACAGGATTAGGATGAAGGATGAGCGACCATTATTTTATTTTATTTCGATATTATACAGCCGAAATCCATTTCGCGCAATTCGTATATTGTCTCCCTTTACGATTGTAGTTTGTAGGGTGACGGCGCTTTTGATACCGTAGCTCTTTTTGATACATCGTTTGGGGATATATCGTGTGCCACGAAGTGAAAACGACTACGTAAAATGAAGGAAATCCGATAAAAGGAATTATGAGACATTCCATTTCGCTCTGTTGTCTATATTATTAAAAGCTGTTAAATAACTGTTTTTATTACAAGCTTTATAGTGTGTCTTTTATAAAGTCCTCATCATATTAACGACTTTTTTTAAAATATAACTTAATGACTAACTTGTGCTATGTTGAAAAAATGTTGTGTATGATGAAAAATGACCTCCTCGGACGTAATCACGTGACCAAATTTTACATAAGTATGCAAAATTTTAATTTTTTATTAGAAAATTTCTTTTTCGCCAGTATTATATATCTAAAGAGTAACAAGTAATATTAAATTTTTTTCTAAAGAGCCTCTAAGCTTCTCACCGTATTCCATTCCAATTCAGTGGGGGTTTGTTTCGCTGCATCCCAAGAGCCCCTCGATACTGGCGATGGCAAGTCTGCGGTGGAGTAGGTCAACTCAACGGAGAGTATCGATAGAAGGGAATTACAAGCAGTATGCAACTGGGCTACTACCAAGCTACTGTACCTACAATTTTATCAATAGCAACTGCCTACCTATTACATTATAACGGATAACACACGGATTTAGATTTTATAAGGCAAAAAGGTTAGGATTTTCGTTCAAAAGGTTGTCAAAAGGCATTCATTTCGTCTTAATTTCAGAAAAAAAGAACATTTACTGTAATCTTTTGTGAATAATTCGAAACAAAACATATTATCGACATACGAGGTGTGTTAATTAAGTAATGAGACTGTAACGTAGCGCCCGATCTAATAACACTGCGGAGACAAGTAGGTTGTTTTCACAGTCTTAGCGTCTGGTTAGTTAATTCGGCCTTAACCGGGAGTGGAAGTACCCTTACTCTTTAGTTACAGGTTACAGACACAGCGTAAGCCTAATGCTGTGCTACATATTATGTGCGCCCCTCGTATAGTAATAAAAAAATAATACTGCGTGCTTTCGTTACCACGTTAGTTGGCTTGTATACATATAAATCGGAATATACTCTAGGTAGAAAAATGTTACGTTTTAAAATTTTATTAGAATTCTAGTTTAATTTACTTGATTTTGTTGTATGTATTACGTGTTGTATCAGTTTTCAACAAATATGCTTAATATGTGTTATTTGCCGTCAGAAATATCACAATGGTTTATTTATTAATTTATTTAGGTATTTATTTATTTATTTATTTATTTATTTATTTACCTGCAACATATAAGGGATGCTAACAAATTATCAAATTCAAAAAAGCATCCACTGGTGCAATAACAGAAATAGAATGTTACTTCTACTAATACTTAATTTATAATTAAATTTACTAATGGTTAATCTAATGAAACAGAAATACAATAAATAAAATAAGTCACAATAAAAAGGAAAAGACTAATTAAACAAATAATTAGAAAGAAATAATTTTTAGTCCTTCAGCTTATACGACTTTTAGCTAACCTAACGTCATCCAGCGGTAGATGCACACAGCGCATATGTATTATTTTTACATTATCCTCCAAGTATAAGGTGACCCAAATACCTATCTTCTGCATCACTCCTCCACTTTTCGTTCGCTCGATGGCTGGTAGCAGTTCCGTACCGCGATAAGTGCTCCACCGTTATCTATTTCCTTATTGGCAGAAGTATGTCTGTTGCGATGAAATATGTTGTACATTTGACAGTCAAGTAGTCAACTGTTCAGCACACTGTCGTTTAACCAAGATTTAGTGATAAATAAAACATCCATATTCGAATCACTGGTATTGATTTTTAAATTATGGGTTTTTGATCATAAACCTCTTATATTCTAATAATAAACTGATAAGTTCATCAAAATAATATACCGGTATATAGGTGTATATACTATACTGTATGTAATTGCACCTCTACATATTGGCGATACATGTGTAGAAGAGAATAAGTTAAAAGACACTAGTAAGGACAGACAAAGACAGTTAGATGCCACATTGTTTCACGCTTGTGCACGTATTAGAAACGTATGATACCTAATAGAATATGGGGAGGCCTACACGCCTATCGCCGAATTTGAGTGGTGGGACTCAGCACTTTTTCGCAGCTATGGGGGTGTACATCGACTTAGCTGTATGAAACGAAATTCTTACGTAATTCTGACTTTTACAATTATCCCATACACTTAAAAGAAGTGTACGAACATAACTGTATTTATTTTCAAATATTTGTATTCCTTAACTAACCGGTCTGCAAGAAAATAAAATTGAAGTTCTATAAAAAATAAAAAAATAAAAATATAAATAAACCCGGTCATAAGACGAAAGAAAGAAAAAATGCCTATTGAATAAGTGGTTCAAAAATGTCGCCCCTTTGTGCTTCGCAAAAACCTAGTCTATCGTAAAACAGTAGTAAAAAACGTTTATTTAATTACAATATGAATATTTTATTTACGCAGACACGGCTAAACTGATTCCTTATTTCGGTTATTGTACTTTAGAGTCTAGACAAGAATTCAATTCACACGTGCGCATTACAATATATAGGCGGGGCGTCCCGCCTCCATAATTTTATTGGTTCCCTATTGATGTAAACACGAAAGACAGAGAATAAAAGAGAGGAGACAGAGAATAAATCATAAAACTTATTGTTTTTTTTTATTTGCAATTCATGTCAAGACACCAAAAAGTGTTTACACACGTCAAAAAAATATGAGTAACTATTACAAACATGCAGATTTAAACAATTAAATTGTATAAATAAAATAAAATACAGATAAAATAACTATGAGAGATGAGCGAAAAAGTAATAAATAAAAATACAAGTAGGATAAAATGGCGTAAAAATAAAAAGAAAGCTAAATATATTAGATCCTAATTTATTATTATTATTATTAGCCATAATGTAGCGGCAAAGCCGTTTAAACTTAGCAGTAACCCTGTGTAATACTTAACATTCATAGACAATAATACTCAATATCACAAACAGACCAAAATAAATGCTACATTATAAAGTAGGTAGTTAAGTAGCTAAATACTATCATAATGATTTTTAAATGAGTTAACATTTGGTGCTGAAACTATGTTTTCTGGAAGAGAGTTCCAATAATAGTGCACTCGATTTGAAAGAAAGTATTGACGACATAGTTTGTGAAATCTTTCGCGCACTAATTTATAACTATGCCCTCTTAAACGAATATCAACACTAAGGCTAAAGAAATCCAAATGTACACTATAATGACTGTGCAAAATTTTATAAGTTTCAATAAGATCACCACGTATGCGTCTTTCCCTTAGAGTAGTAAGACCAAGCACTGAGAGTCTTTCCTCGTAAGGCAGATCACGAATAGCTGAAGAGAGTCTCGTTACTTTCCGTTGAATTTGTTCCAAAGCATGTATATCACCAGCAAAATATGGGTTCCATACAGGGGCGGCATACTCCAAAATTGGCCTTATATAGGCCTTGTAGATTTTTGACAGTAGATCGGTAGATAAGTTTTTAAATGTTATTGACACTAAATACAAGACTGAATTTACTTTTTTTATGGTTTTACTAATTGTGGTGCCCATTTTAGGTTTGAAGATATTAAAATCCCAAGGTCTTTTTGCTCGGTAACTGGTTGTATTTCAGTTCCGTTCAGAAAGTACTGAATATTTGGATTATTGGATCCCACATGAAGTACAGTACATTTTTGTTCATTTAGAGGTAGTAGCCATTTGTTACACCAGGATTCAACCATCCGGATATCCGCGACAAGTTTGTCTGATTCGGTTATTGGGTTTGCATAAAATTTTGTATCGTCTGCAAAGAAGGAAGATGTCGTGCTTAGTGATGGTCCCAGGTCGCTAATGAATATATTGAACAAGAGGGGACCCAATACAGATCCCTGCGGTACCCCACTTGTGACTGCATATGCCTCAGATACCTCGTCTTCCACACGCACTTGGCATTTCCTGTTGCTCAAAAAATCACTGATCCATGATAATAAATTTCCCCTAACCCCATAATGTTCCAGTTTTCTTAAAAGTCTCGCGTGTGGTACGAGATCAAAAGCCTTTTAAAATCAAGATAAATGATGTCTACTGGTAGTCCCTCATCAACTGATCTGGTCCACTGATGCAAACATTGGAGCAAGTTAGTAGTGGTGGAACGTCCTGGCATAAATCCGTGCTGATTCTCATGTAGGACTCCACTTTCCATCATAAACTTTGTAATTTCATGTGCTATAATTTTTTCCATGCATTTGCAAGGTAACGATGTTAAGGAGATTTGTCTATAATTTTTTGTTTCGAGTTTGTCACCATTTTTGTGAATAGGTATCACAATCGCCGACTTCCACTCTGTAGGAATTTTACCCTTCTACTAATGATGTCTGCATTATATGTGTAATCGGTTCCAATATGGTTCTTTTACAATGTTTCAAAAAAATTGGGGGAATATTGTCGGGGCCTCGCAGGAGTCGGTTTTTATTTTATCAATCGCTACACTTACTAGGTCCTCAGTGATGGCAATATGCTCTATTGAATTAGTATTTCTTGGTGTTATCTGGGAGTTCGGGAAGGTTATCTAATGGCTCAGAAGTAAATGAGGCTGAGAAATAATCCGCAAACATGTTTGCTACTATTAAAGGATCCTGAATAGGGGTATTATTAGAATCTCGAAGGACCAATTTTGATACCCTTGAATCCAGAGATTTTTTGACATATTTGAAGAAACGCTTGCTGCTTCCACTATCTATCAACCCATTCTCGTACTGTGTTTTTGCGTTTCTTATTTTCATTGTTACGTTGTTAGAACATTGTCGGTATTTTTGATAGTCCTCGTGTAATTTTGTTCTTTGATAAAGGTGCCACAAATTCCTTTTTTTGTTGATTTCGTGTTTAATACTGGTGTTTATCCAAGGGTGGTCATTTGATCCCACTGTAGTAATTGGTATGCGTCTTTCTATAGTATTACTTATGTTTGTTATGAATTTCCTCCACCTTTCATCGGTATCATGAGCTATCCAGTTCATATTTTGCAGGTCATTGTTTATGGAAGAGTAGTCTGCTTTAAAAAAGTTACGTTTTTTAACAATTTCATTTGACTTTTCTGCACTGCGAAATATCTGGGAAACTGCCAGGAGTACAATATGGTCACTGGACCCTATTGGGGGCTTAGATTCAATCGTGGAGATGAGTCGTTTATCTGAGGCAAAAATTAGATCAAGACATGATGGATTATTGGTATTTCTGAAACTGTAGGAAATTTTACTAACTGAATTAGATTTGTCATCAAAATTGCATTCATAAAGCTGGCTGGTTGGCTGATACCATCTTGTAATGTTGGAACCGTCCAGTTTAGTTCGGGATAGTTGAAGTCACCAAATAATAATACATTTTTCTGAGTAGTACTAAATTCACTGATTGCATCAATAAGCAGTTTGTCCTGTTCACTTTGAGTGTCAGGCGGACGGTATATACATGCAATGTTGAATTCCTTATTCGAAATATTAAGATTGAGCCATATAGAATCAATTGAACCAGTGTCAAAACTGTTTATTATTGATGAATGCACTATAACCCCCCTCAATGTTATCTGCCACATAGATACAAACGCCTCCTCCTCTCGAGTATATGCGATCGCTTCTGTAAAGGGTAAAACTTGGGATATTTACAATATTTTCTGTAATAATAGGTTTAAGCCATGTCTCTGTTATTAATATTATATCAGGTTTAACTTTTTTCAACTTCAAAAAGAAGTTCTTGGAATTTGGTCATTAAAGTAGAGATATTTGTGTACATATACTTAATTTCTAAGAGTGTATGGTTTTTTTTCTGATACTAGTGATTCTGTTGTTTTGTATTTTATTGTGTGTTGTGACGTCAGTTTTTTTGTTGAAATATGAGGAACGCCATTTATGTATTTAATATGCAGATTATTTTCTCCTTGTGCCACTCGCCTATTCAGCTCGTTTCTAATTGTTTGCTCATAATTCCGCTGTTTCACAGTAAGATCCGGACTAACATAAACATTACTACCTTTTAATTTATATCTATTTCTAATTATATTAGAAGCCTCCTGAGGAGATTTAAGGATTACTTTTACAGGCTTCATACCATTTTTGTTGCTTTTTCCAATCCTCATAACTTTAACCAAAGCAGGACAATCGCCTGTTGTATTTGTAATAATGCGTTTCACATCTTCCATATCATTGTTTTGGTTAGGTATATTAAAGAAAATAATGTTTGTGGAGCGATTTATTCGATCACTTATTTCCCGTGAATATTTCCTCTTCGTGAGTAGATAACGTAGGAGAAGAATTCAATTTCATAGCTTGGATTTCTGATTTCAATTCATCGATTGCTTGTAGTAGCTTGGGGACCTGCATAAGTCCACTTTGACATTCCTCACACATGAACTTTAGAATACGCTTCCCCTTTAGTTCCATAACTTTTATTTCAGAGGCTGACATACCAGAACATTTTTTATGAATGCTTGCGATTGCAACTATCGCATCCCATCCATGCATTCGCATCGTCGACATTTTGGTCTGTTCCACATTTTATGCACGGCATCACTAGAGATTTTGGGCTTCTTGTAAGAAATTTTCAGAGTACGGTCCTGTTAATACACTGCTTACTTTGTTTTTATATGAGATCGTTTTTTGTGAGATCTTGAGTTTTTGTTCAGTTTTTATGGTAATGAACAGACAAGTTTGCAATTTCTACTTGACTTTCAGTTAGGAATACTCTTCTAATGCACCTTGCTCTTTAACATACACTTAGCAACATAATGATCTAGATTTATTATTTTACACTGTGCTCAATTTTTTTATTAAAAATTTAGCCACTATCTACCAACAATTGATAGGTAAACTTGAGGTGTTTTATTGAGCTGTACACACACGCTGATTCTTCTATCTATTTGACTAAATTCTATCTATCTAATTTGACTAAAATCACTTGCTAAAAACTGGTTTAAATTATAAAAGGCATTTTTTTAATAAATAAGTTTTTATAACTTGTTTGAATGTTCAAATATCTCACATGAGGAGGGAGAGCATTAAAGAGACGCACTCCCCAGTACGAAGCACCGTTTCTTGTTTTTGTTAGTCTGCAGAAATTCGTGTCTAAATCTTCATTTTGTCTAGTATTATAACTGTGTAATTGATTTCTAATCACAAATGAGTCTAAGTTTTCTTTGACACAACAGCCTGCCTCTCACTCGGTACTTTCCTGACATGACCCATCTCTCGATATTGTGCCTCAATTTTACTAATGGTACCTTGATTTAGTGGTGGCAAGTCAGGATGCGTTTCTCGAAACAAGCGAACAACTTCGCATTGAGTTCGCGCCCTATCACCATATCCAATCATCATCATAATTTCGATTTTTAGTGATTCAGTTAAATAAGACATTTTCACCAATTTGAAATAACACTTCGTTTCAAACTCTGAATACAGCATACAAACTAAATTACTCTTTGCGGCCGTGTAAAAACACTAGCAAAAAATAACAAATATCAGTTGTGGCAAAAAATTGCTTGGAATTTTTTGTGGGGACATATGAAAAGTAAGGTTTACATTCCAAAACTAAACAACACACATTTTGAGTACGAAATTGTTGCGTTAAAAATAAATTAAACTATAAAATTACGTTTTAATTGTATGCAACCCTACAAACATACTAAAAATTAAAATGTGGTCAGTGCGTTGGATTCCTCTTTCCACCAGCTTTACAATGAGGGGTCACAAGCCATAAGATTGCATTTGAAAAAAATCATGTCGAGGGTGGTTTCAGCCACCCCTGAAGGGCTATATTTTTCAAATTACTTCCAAAATGTAGGTAAATACATTTAAAAGTTGACGTGTCTCGGGAATTTTTTGAAAAATCATTCACCACCCCGCTAGCGAATATATTCCAGTTAAAGTCTCCATCGTGTATAATTAAACTGGTAGCTTGTTGGGTATTCAGTCTACTAATTACTTATATAATTATGTAATCAACTTATCATGTATTTTTTTTATTTGCATTGTTCTGTTTCGATGTATAATCAGCATCCACCATTTTCTTTTGCGCCATTTTTTTAATCACTCTTCTTTGCTGTAGAGTGCTTAAGTGCTGTACAAGTAAATTGCCGCGGCTGCGATAGTTTCCACATCCATCGTCGTCAAATGACTAATGCAGAATGATCAACGCCAACGTGTAACCAGTGTCCTTATTTTTGGCCTAACCAGTTGGCCAAACGTATACAGGAGCCCTTACAGTTTTTTACAGATACGTATTTGTAATTTTTAGATTTGGCTGCATCTCGCATCTCCTTATATAGTATTTTGTTTTCGGGGGTTAAATATTCATTGATGATAAGATCTACTAAGATTAAAACCCGGACCTGTCATCTGACGGTGAATGATGTACGGAGAATCATTCTCCCTTTAAAATATGTGAGTAAAGCAACAAGTTTATTACTGTCATATACACAAGTGTTACTTATTAAACGCGGATCCGATTTAAAAACCAGCAGTTCTGTAAACATCACGGCCGCATACGCGCCGCATCGTTGACAATGGGGCTGACTCTTAATTTATGTGCGCAATTAAAAGCGTCGAGACGAAAGCGGATATACTTTTATAAATAATAAATATCGAGTGCCGGTTAAATGGTTTTATTTATATAAAGGGGAAGTGAACTCGAACCGATGATTATGAGGGTGCCCCTAAGAGAGGACAATAACCGCGAGAGAGAGTGCCTGACTAGGGTGGCGTGAAGCGGACGGCTGCTGGTTGGGGCCTTCACCTGTGCGGTGGTCAGTGGCGGTCCCGAGATGGACAGTGAGAGGGGTCAATCACCCCTCTGAGAAGAGTCCGTGTTTGCCCAGCCTCACACACAAAATTCACCCGCAGATTAGATACATCGACATGACTTTGGTAGACATCTTAAAATATAGATGTAAAAAGCTTTTGAGCAGCCCATATATCATAACAACGATTAGTCAGGAATGTATGTAAAAAGTTGTAAAAATTACATTAGTAAAAATATTTTATATAGAATCAAAGAACATACAATTATTCAGTTAAACTAAAAGTTAAATTAAAATATGGCAGATTGTTAGATTTAATTGTAGTTTTAATAATATCTTGATTATGTCAACCTGATAAGTGAAAGTGCGTGTTGAGTGGAATAGTAGTGTTTCGATGTGGTGGTAAAGTGGAAATTGTGTTTCAGTTGGTTTTCGCTTAGAAAAATTAGTAAAATATGTAATTTCTAATAACTTTAAAAACTGTCTTGCAATAATAAATATAATAGCTTGTTTTCATCTTACGATATTCTAAAAGTAAACGAACCAATTCGCATGGCATTCTCCAAGGTGGGCATAACCTAATATTACGTCACATAAGCCTCTCTCCAATAAGATTATCATCGTTAATGATAAACACACCTACTCGTGCTTACTATATTGCTATCTGCTAAGTTCAATGGACGCATATGGTTATATGTATGTATGTGTATTATGATGCGTATGGTTATACACACTTTGTTTATCTATTTATCATTAACTTTTGTTATCATGTTATATTTTGTGTTTTATATTTATAACAATTCAGTCCCAGATTTTCCCACAAAGCTCACTAATCTGAATTTTATGTTATTTGAATTTCTACAGGTCGGCAGTTTCCCGTTTTATGTCTGCCAAATATTTGTTATTACAGGGCTTAAGGGTATTAATATTCCATGGCACCAATCTGCTACCGTGAAGGCAGCCATTTCACGATAGTAGTGCATTTCAGGCAAAAACGAATATTTTATTGCATATGATGATATTTCTACAGAACTAGAATAAAATTAATTTAACAGTTAATGATCGCTAGAACAAGATGAATCGAATACTTGGAACATCTGGTCCAAATTCGATTTCTGAGGTTCTAACAAATCGTAGAGACCTAGAGTTTTTTCAGTGGTCTTCTTGGTCAATCGAAAAAAAAAACAATCAATTTAAATCAATGAGACATGGTTTTGTCACTGACAAAAAAACTTAAATATCCAGTTGGTACAAGTAAGAAAAAAATCTGTTCCAAAATTCGAAGCAGATGGAAGGAGACGTTCGAGGATATTCGAAATACAAGCCCTTTACATTGAAAATAAACTTAGCATGTACCCATTTTGGTCCCGCCATTTATTAAATATCGTTTCGAAGCGTAGATCTTAAAAATAGCTAACCACAAAGCT
This sequence comes from Aromia moschata, assembly GCA_029963805.1. Taxonomy (NCBI): domain Eukaryota; kingdom Metazoa; phylum Arthropoda; class Insecta; order Coleoptera; family Cerambycidae; genus Aromia; species Aromia moschata. Next base: position 15,564 of record JAPWTK010001147.1, read on the forward strand.
ATTAAATTTCAGGAATTTCTGATCAGTGGCTGTCACCTTCTCCACCCCCGTGCCATGATAAAACCCTTGAACCGCCACTGATAGTGGTTGGTACACTGCAGCAACAGCTGTTGTCTGAGTCGTTTTTTTTTTTTAATTTTATCAACGCGGGCTGTAAATACCTCACACACATAATATTACGTGAACGTGTAACAAGTGGACGAGGTAATGCATGCATTTTCTTTGTTTGAGTCGCAATTTACCATACATTATTTCCAAATTTTCGATGCGTATTCTAAAGACTCTAAATTGGGGTTTTCGTGAGAGGAAGTGCACGATTCATCTTTAAATTAGACACTTCGTAAAATGTTACTATAGTTATTTGTGCAACAGGTGTGTAAAGTAAATTCACTAAAGCAACTTCATACGCGGTTTGCAATTTTAAAAATTGTATTTTTTCGTACTAGTGCGTAAAGAAAATTCTCTACGGACTAGCGCGTAAAGAAAAGGGTAAGAGAAGTTATGTACGATTGAAGACTGAACACAAAAATACACAACTAAATTATATTTAATATAATCTTTTGCTTTCATCATATATTGGTGCTGATTTGTTTAGATTCAGTATATTTTTTAACCTAAAAATATCATAAAATAAAAATATAACCATGCCATTCTTGACATTTACATTTTATGGCATATGTGAACGTTCTTATCTGATGTCTATGTCGATTATGAGTGATGACGTTTCTTAATTAATTTTATATAGTTGTTTGACATTTATATATGTCATATTATCATACCTAATCACAACGGTAAGTTTGAATCAGAGACAGAACTGTTTGTTTGAGTTTTGTGCAACTTAACGATATCACCAATTTCCCTACAATATTCCTCTGGTATTGTGAGGATATCGCGTTTTTTCCGTGACATAATAACTAGGGTTCCGAATGTGTGCAGTAACGCAGGGCCGGACTCGTAATCCGTCATATTATTGATGGAAGATGACATATCAAAATGAGATCAAAAAGACAGGAGTAAAAATGTGTTAATATAATGTATGTACATACCTATTGCTTGTGTCATGCAGAAACACCGACTGTCCTCATTGCTTGAGCGTACGTTGCCGCGATTATTAGTCTTTCTGCATTTATTCTCGGTAAACGTGCATACCGTGTGTGTAAAGCCGACATCAGAGGGTTGTGAAAAAGAACAAATGCTACACTTCTCTTTCTTATTCCCTCACTACATTCGATGCGTATGTGGTTGCTTCTTATCTGTCGTCTCACATCTGTTTGTCCTTTTTCATAACTGGCCGATGTCGGCTGTACACAGAGGTATATGGTTGTAGAGGGAAAATGATCCCTCCACATCAATGTAAAATTGTTCACACAGACAGAGTACGACACAACACGCACATTATTTTCACGAACTTTGCACAGTGGTTTGTATTACCGCAAAATCTGTTGTTTCGTCCACTGTTAGCTACATAAATGTATTGCGTACGTCTTCTTTGATATTTCCCATGACACGTTGATATGTCTTCTGTAAATATGCTTTACGCATCGAATGGTTACGTGACAATGGAAAATCGGATACACATTTGGCAAAAAAACGTCTACAGCCAATATTGTCGACCACGTTTCACGAAACGCTACATGCGCAAAACATGCACAAATCAAACAAAAATTCCATTTTTCTAACACTATCAGTTATTTGTTGATGGTTATTCCAATCTAAATGTCTTTCATACTCTCAGCGTCTACGAAGCATATATCGACGATTGCAAGGAATACATAAAAAATGTGATCCGTCTTTTGTAAAATCCTCGTAATTTTCAATTAATTATTTCAATCTATTCACAAATGATAACGACTGTTCCATTATTGCAGAAATCCACACAACATCAGGTAATATGTACATACAGTACACGAATTCACGAGTGATTAACTCGCCACAAGAAATTGTTTTCAATGCGGCGGTCGACTCGTTTACACCGCCGGCAGGTCGCTATCGGAATAACTCGTCATCTTACGGAGAAAATGTATTACGAAGTCCCGGGTTCTCGTGAAGACTTCGTTTGGGATAACATTCTATGCACGGACAGTGGCGTGGGTATACAGGGGGAAGAAATATACGCTTAAAAAATACGGTTTATAGTTTAATTATCACAGAGTAGTATAGTGCCAGCTCTGCGTGACAGAATACTTTCCCGGACCTTAGTAATCATAGACTTATGATATGAAGGCGAACGCTGTATAGGTACAACTTAATTTTCTTTTTAGCACGTATTTCTGAGTCCATCTGCAAAATCAGTTTATAGATGTACAAATTAATGTTTGGTTCTGTCTCTAATTTAAATTTAGCCTTCTAAACGTATTTCTAATAAAAAGATTATCGCAGATTATTTTTTACAGTCAATAAAGAGATTTTACACACAAATTGCACGCAATGCTTTAAACACTAATGCCCAAAGACATTTTTGTACGCATTAGTACCTAAAGAAATTTGAGTTTTTCCGTAAAAAAAATCGGTTGTCGAAAAATATTGTATACAAACAACTTGTGTATAAAGAAACTTTTATGATTCGTCTAATTTCAGTTTGAAAATTTACACTCATCAAAAAATGGTCACTTTATATACTTGTTGCATGAATAACTATTTTTCTACAACTGTTCTCAAAGTGGGTACCCTTCACGTACCCTTCACAGTCTAAAATTTAATGTTTTCGCAATTGTGTGTAAAAAATGTTTCGCAGTAGTGCCCAAAGAAATGGACAATAGAACTTATACATGTAGCGATTGATTTTGACCTACAAAAATATACAATCAAAGAACATTTTATACTTAATTTTTTTTGGTGTCATCATGTATTAGTACTGATTTGTTTAGACTCCGTAAAATACATAAAATTTATACTCCGTAAGATACTGTTACGAACGCTGGGCCAGTCCGCCCTGCCTGTTTTGACGCCGGCTGACCAAAGCAGCCGATAACCTGTGCTGACGTAAGACGCCCAGAAACGCCACGAGTATTCGCGACGGTTCGACTTCGCGCGCTGGAGGCTTCTCGTAGATACGCGACCCTTCTATAGGTGGATATACGGGGTTTCGACGCGACGGAACAGTTCTATTTAAATATCGGCGGCGTTCCGTGGAAGGCTCTAATATAAATTGTATATTAAATAATTAGTATAGTTAAATAGTGTTAGTCAGTAGTTGTAGTAATTAAATAAATAGTGTTAGTTTAGAAGTGCGAGTTTAATTTTCACACCTCACGAACCCGAAATAAATAAAACTTACTTGGTGTCCGTGTGAGTGAAAAAAAAAACAACAATAAAACTTAAATAAATAAATTCGCGATAAATAAATTAATAAATGGCTTCAAGACAGGTATTTTTAAAGGACCTTAAAGTGGCGGATTAAAAGGGACTTGAAGACGGGACAGACGACAGGGAAAAAGGCCGATCTACAAAATAGACTTCGAGAAGCTCTGAAAATGAAGGTGAAAATCCCGATATTTTTTATTCGAAATTGCTGGCGATATAAATTCGGCGTTGCAAAGTTTGGAAAACAATTTTAGAAAATGCCACCAAAATGCAACAGCCCAGATCGTCTAAGCTTGGAGAAACTAAAGGAACTTAGAAAATCCACCCAAATGCAACAGAAATTAGAGGAAACTCTGGAAACTTAAGAGGGATGGACAAAACAAGAGGATGGAACGAAACTAATAGAAAACATGATCAAAAACTACAAGAAAATTCTAGTTGCCTCCAGAAACAAATAGGCGAATATGTGGACGGAAAATTTGGGGAAATGGAAAATAAGTTAGTAACCGTAGAAGCAGAATTCCAGAATAAGTTTCTAGAAATGGAAAGAAAAATCGCAACCTGAGTTTAGGAAGTGGGGAACAACAACACGTGGTCAATACCGCTCTGAAGTCACCTGGTAGCGACATCGACAGGTTGAGTAAAGTCGAGTTGAGCAGTCACATGGAAATTTCGAAAATTCGCATGAAACCACCACAGTTTGATGGTAAGAGCTCCTGGGTCAATTATCTACGACAATTTGAGGCTGCAGCGAAGGCAAATGGTTGGTCATTGGCGGAGAAGGCTACAGGCACGTTGCTACGCGGCGATGCAACGGATATATTGCAGACGCTTTCTCTTGAAGAACAAGAGGATTACCACCAACTTGTCCGACACCTGGAAATGCGATATGGTCAGTCTATCTCGAGCATGTCTACCACTCGCAGTTAAAGAACCGCTATCAGAAAAGTAGCGAATCGCTGCAGGAATTCGAAGCGGACATAGCGCGGTTAGTTCGTTTGGCATATTCATCTACGCCGGAGAACGTCATGGAACGACTAGCCGTGCAGGCATTTTTAGATGGTCTGCGTGATACTGAGACCCGTCAAGCTCTGACTCTCGCTCGTCCCAGCAAGTTGGTGGATGCTTTGGCGCGAGCTTTGGAATTCGAAGCCGCTAAACAGAGTTGCAGAGGTCAAGCTAAGGTCCGTAAGATGGAGGAAGATGTTGAAGAAGGAACCTGCAATGAAGCAGAAATTAGGCGAGTCGTCGAGGGCATATTGGAAAAGAGGCAAATTCGGTGCTGGAATTGCGGTAAGGTTGGACATATCCGTAGTCGCTGCCCTAGAAATAAGGAAACTCACCCTCGTCGGAAAACTAAAGAGGTTGACCGAAGGGGCAATCGTCAACCTCTAAAAAGCAAGCCCCAAAGAAAATAGCACGAGTCGCATCTCTTCAACACCCATCTAATAGTGTTTTTGTCGATGGACTAGTCAATGGACAAGAGAGACTGTTGCTATTAGATACGGGTGCAACGAGAACTATCATTAGACCAGATATTGTTGGAACAGCGGCAAGAATTACTCCGACCAGCTGGCGACTACGTACTGCAACTGGAGATCCCGCTACCATTCGCGGTGAGACCAACGTCACAATTGTCATTGGAAACGTGTCGTTTGAACATCGAGCACTGGTAGCTGAAATTGAGGATGAACTTATTCTTGGAATGGACATTATGAATACCAAGGGATTTGAACTGGACTTCAAGAATAATGTTCTGAAAAATAAATGGCGAGGAAATCGTACTACATCGAAAGACGGAGGAAACAATCCGAGTTGTACTGCAGAGGATACGGCAGTGCCAGAACGAAGTGAAATGATCTTGGACGCTCATTTGGACGGTAACCCGTGTGTTGGAAATATAATGATGTTTGAGCCAAGATCTCACGACGGCGAGGTACGAGAGGAATAGCTGTGGGAAAAGCTCTGTTGCTGACCGAGAAAACAGTACCGGTGAGAATAATGAACCTGAATCATCACCCAGTAAATCTAAGAAAAGGAATCGTTTTAGGGTACTGTTCCTCAGTTTCCTCCGTCATCCGAAAAATTAGATGCTCAAGAAAATTCAGTTAGGAAGATTACAGGCGAGTTAGCAAACCTCCTATCATCGTCCTCAAGATCCTTGAGAAGTGATCAAACGACGAAGCTAAGGAGTCTGATTAATAGTACGCAGATATTTTCGATGATGGGCAAGGTGGAAAGGGCAGGACAAATGTAATCCGACACAAAATTGACACGGGCGACGCTCGGCCCATCCGACAAACAGCAAGAAGATTGCCATTAGCCAAACGCGAGGAAGCCGATAAAATCGTACAGGACTGGAAAAAGATGGGGTCATTGAACCATCTAATAGTCCGTGGGCTCACCAATTGTATTGGTGAAGAAGAAAGATGGCTCTACCAGATTTTGTGTGGATTACCGTCAATTAAACAACGTGACAAAGAAAGACAGCTATCCATTGCCTAGAATCGATGACACCTTGGATACTCTATCAGGATCAAAGATTTTCTCAACCCTAGATTTGAAGAGTGGATATTGGCAAGTAGAGTTGGCACAACGAGATCGAGAGAAAACTGCGTTTACTCTGGGTACAGGACTATGGCAGTTTACCGTAATGCCGTTTGGATTATGTAACGCTCCGGCAACCTTCGAGAGGCTGATGGAAACTGTGTTAAAAGGGCTCTCTTGGAAGACATGTCTTGTATACCTCGACGACATCATCGTGGTTGGAAAATCCTTTGAGATCACATGAAAAATCTGGAGGAGGTCTTTCAACGTTTGCGAACCTCTGGCCTAAAGCTTAGCCCGAAAAAGTGTCATCTATTCCAGAAGGAAGTGAGGTATCTGGGCCATGTTGTTTCCAGTCAAGGAGTGGCAGTGATGACCAGAAGATCAAAACAGTGCGAGAGTGGCCAGTACCCGGCAATAAGCATGACCTACGAAGTTTCCTCGGGTTATGCACTTACTATCGTCGATATGTGCCCGGATTTGCCAATATTGCCAAGCCACTGACTCGACTCACGGAAGGAGAAAGACGGTTCCAATGGGACGATGAATGCAGTGAAGCGTTTCGACATTTAAAGGAAGCGTTGACGAGTGCACCTATCCTGAGCTATCCTCTCCCAGATGGAAAATTCATTTTGGATACCGATGCCAGTAATGTAGGTTTGGGAGCAGTTTTGTCTCAGATTCAGGACGGCCAAGAGAAGGTTATTGGATACTTCAGTAAAACCTTGTCGAAACCTGAGCGAAACTACTGTGTTACCAGGCGGGAGCTACTGGCGGTAGTGAAATCTGTCGAACACTTCTATAAATACCTGTATGGGAGGAAATTCTTGCCTGAGAACGGACCATGCGGCGCTAAAATGGCTTCTACAGTTCAAGAACCTGAAGGACAGGTAGCCAGGTGGATAGAGCGACTCCAAGCATTTGATTTCGACACCGAACATCGTGCAGGCAAAGTTCACCGCAACGCTGATGCGCTATCCAGAAACCCTGCTTTGAGGATTGCAAACATTGTCAGCGGGCAGAAGAAAAGGACATCTTAGTATACAGAACGACGGCGGTGAACGATGATTGGCTGTCGGAAAAGGTTTTGAAAGACCAAGAGAATGACCCGAATCTGAAACCAATTGTGAATTGGAAGAAAGAAGATCGGAAACCCACTTGGGAGGAGGTATCACGGTATTCACCAACCGTAAAGTCGTACTGGGCTCAGTGGAATTCCCTCGTCTTAAGCGACGGACTCTTAAAACGCGTTCTGGAGAAATCAGATGGTACCGAAGAGCGAAAAACAACTGATAGTCCCCAGAAACAGAGTGCCAGAGGTATTGGAGGAGATCCACAATGGAAGCACTGGCGGACACCTAGGAGTAACAAAGACGCTGGGAAAAGTTAGGGAGCGTTTCTACTGGGTGAACTGCACTACTGACGTGAAGGAGTGGTGCAAGAAATGCGTGGTGTGCGCTGCAAGTAATGGTCCGCAACGGCACCCGAAGGCTCCAATGCGACAATACAACGTGGGTAGTCCGTTTGAAAGAATTGCCATCGATGTAGCAGGTCCGTTTCCGAAACAGATAATGGAAATAAATACATCGTCGTCGTGATGGATTATTTTTAGCAAATGGGTAGAAGCGTATGCCCTTCCAAACCAAGAGGCTTCTACTGTGGCGGACGCTCTCATCAAGGACTGGATTTGTCGATTTGGTGTACCTCTGGAATTACATTCGGACCAGGGGAGAAATTTCGAGTCGATTCTGTTTCAGAATGTGTGCCGTACACTCGACATCCGTAAGACAAGGACAACTGCACTGCATCCGCAGTCAGATGGAATGGTGGAGCGAATGAATAGGACCATCAACCGGTACTTATCCAAAGTAGTCTCTGACCACCAGAGGGACTGGGACCAGTTTCTCCACCTGTTCCTGTTAGCCTACCGGTCGTCGGTTCACGAAACAACTGGGCAAACACCTGCAAGCTCGTCATGGCCGTGAACTGCGTCTACCCTGTGACCTGAAGTTCGGCTGTACACCAGGGGACGACGTGGCTGGAGAGGACTACGTCAGTACTTTACGCCAGAGAATGACGACATCCACGAACGAGTCCGTTCAAATATCCAGGGCGCCAGCGACCGCATGAAGGAGACCTACGACATCAACGCCAACGATGGCAGGTACCAGCCCGGCAACCAAGTCTGGTTATATAACCCACAACGTCGTCGTGGGTTATCTCCAAAACTTCAAAGCTCCTGGGAAGGTCCGTATGAGGTCGTCACCCGGATTAACGATGTAGTCTACCGAATCCAGAAGTTGCCAAGAGGAAAACCTAGGGTGGTCCATTTCAACCGTTTAGCCCCTTTCGCCGGAAGCAATGACGAACAAGCTGAAGCCAGAGTTCGACACGTCAGTCCACCAGACGGCGAGCTCTCCTTCGAGGAATTCATGTCGCTTCATTCCAACGGCCAGAAAGCTCGCTACGGTGTAACGCGAGAAGAACCACGTGACCTGTTCCAGACTCCTGCTGACTTCTGTCTTGCTCACTGTGTGGCAGCGGACCTCCGAATGTCCCGAGGGATTGCACTTACCTTCAAGAAGGCGTTTGGACAGTTGGAGGAGTTACGCAGACAAAGACCAGAGGTTGGACGAGTCCTTCAAATCACGGCGGCCGAGCAGGAGAAAGAGAGGTCCGTTTTCTATTTGGTGACCAAGCAGCTATCGCACCATAAACCAACTTATCAAACTGTCTGGGACACACTAGTCGAGCTGAGGGATGTGCTCTTGTCCCAGAGCATAAGCAGTTTGGCGATACCGAAGATAGCCAGCGGACTAGATGGCCTGGATTGGAGGTGATCAGGAGTATGCTAGAAGTCCTCTTCCGGTTTACTGGAATTGAGATTCTGGTATGCTGTTACAACCCCAGGAGATCGCTCAACGAGAAGACTGTGGACTGCTTCTTCTACCAGACCTCCCGATGCAAGAATGGGTCATTCTGCAGGTATCGTCACAGGCCAGGGTGACACAATTCGAGACGAAATGTCTTTAAGGAGGGGGCAGTGTTACGAACGCTGGGCCAGTCCGCCCCTGCCTGTTTGACGCCGGCTGACCAAAGCAGCCGATAACCCTGTCTGACGTAAGACGCCCAGAAACGCCACGAGTATTCGCGACGGTTCGACTTCGCGCGCTGGAGGCTTCTCGTAGATACGCGACCCCTTCTATAGGTGGATATAACCGGGGTTTCGACGCGGGACGGAACAGTTCTATTTAAATATCGGCGCGGCTTCCGTGGAAGGCTCTAATATAAATTGTATATTAAAATAAATTAGTATAGTTAAATAGTGTTAGTCAGTAGTTGTAGTAATTAAATAAATAGTGTTAGTTTAGAAGTCGAGTTTAATTTTCACACCTCACGAACCCGAAATAAATAAAACGTTACAATACATAAATCAGTCATTAGTGACATATGTACAAGTATATTCATATTTTGTGACATACGTAGATTGCTTGTCTATAAGACGGCTATGAGAGACAAAATTTCTAATGCGTATTTTAATTTAGTTTTTAACCCTTTTTAGTTAAAAACGTTGCCTTCTAAACATATTTTCAGTTCGTATTATTGGAGATCATTTTTTAGTCAGTAAAGAAATCTTACACACAGATTGCACACAATATTTTCTTACACTCTTACTACAACGGAATTTTTATAACAAAAAACTAAAAGGTTTTTTAGGCAGTAGTGTTTAAATAGTTATTTATGCAACAAATGTGTAAAGTAATCTTTTTTGAAGAGGGATCCAACAACAGGGAGAGGCGACTATGTTGAAAATGATAAATGTTTAAAAAATGGTATAATTGAATATAATCGTAAATATTATAGAACTATTAGAGATGGGTGTAGGGATGTGTTAATACAATCTATAGACAATTTTGTGTCTAAATGATTTTATCAAAATTTATTATTTTGATAAATTATTAATTTATTATAAAATTTTTTTTTTAGAAAATTTATAGCGTGTTCCATTTTAAACAATAATGATCTTAAGGTTCAAAAATGAATAAGTTGAAAAAATTGTAGACGGCATCCTGTATAAAAAAATTTAAGAGTGAACGTGAAGAAGTAACGCATGTCTGACTGCTAATACATGTTAAATAGTAATTATGTGTATATTTTAGTAGTTTTCATAAACATTGGAGACTCAATGTTTTCAAAAACTGTTCAGGTTAGATACTTTCTCATAAAACTACCTATAAAATTAATCGTAGAATTCAAAAATACAATAATATACAGGGTGTTCCGTTTAAAATATGATGGTTAATGGCGACTTTTGGTATAACTGGAAAAACTATAACTTCAAAATATTTTCGTTAAATTCAGAATGTTCGAAAACCCCCGCACACCAAAATTTATAAAAATCGCCAAAACCCATTTCCAGCTCTGGGTAATACACAGTCGTCGTGAAACAGCATGTATTATATTACACATATTTATCTCTAGCTCTATCCAGAAACACTCTGTATTTATAACAGCCGGGCATTACACTGTACGATGAAATATACACGTATCGTATTCTAACAAATTTATCAGAGTGTAACCTTATACCTTCGAGACACAACGACAGCTATAATGCATTTAAAAACATCTGGTTCCTTGGGCTGAAAGTGTGCTTACATATATAACCAAATCAGGGGAGCGCTGTAGCCAGAATCATAAATCAGGTGTTACCTGGACCCGTTAGTCTATCGCTGAGTTAAAATTTATTCGAAAATGAGTTTATAGGGTGTGTAAAGTATGGTACGCTTACAATATATTGAGCCACACATAGAGGAAGGAATGTTAATATTATTATTAATTCTCTTTTAGTCGTGAATAAATGTAATTTTCTTTTAGTGTTACTAATCAAAACGCAAAACTCAGAAACTAAACTCACCCTGAAATACTAAACACTCCCCCAATAAATCTATTAGGGATTGTATCACAATAAAAGACCACCCACTGATCTTATGGGTATCTGGTTTCTGTGAAATCATTACAAATTCTTGTATATTGAAGAATGTAGAGTATGGTCCTCTAAGCAAAAACTATGCATAGACCCAAAAAATCTTAACGAGCCGTTTTCGAGGTAATGAGGTCAAAAGGTCAATATTTCAATTTTTATCTGCTTTATTAACGTCACAGTGTGGATTTTAGCGCATTGTAACTTTTGAGCTAAAGTCATACATACTTCAGATTTCGAAAGCAGACATTTTCAACTTTTACATTGCTACCCTTGGGGTAGGTATTGGTCATGTCAAAAATATTTTGTTTTTTGACCTCTTTGACGCACTTTTGACCTAATGGGATGTCAGATTTGGAAAATAAATAGTCAGATTTCCACCAACGATATTTCAAAAAATAAGAATCGAAATATTGACCTCTCGACCTTATTACCTTGAAAACGGCTCATTAAGATTTTGTGGGTCCAAGCATACCGTTTGGTTAGGAGACCGTCTTCTACAACATATGGTATGTCTTAGAATAAATTGCAAATAAAACCACCTACTACGTGGTTTTGTGCTCCTTTCTCAATCGCTACTGCGCTTACGCCTCAATACCACCATGTTGCTAGACAGAAGCTCCTCCCATGATAAATTTACTCATGCTGGAATGGCCACCGACAGCGTGGTGCGCCAGAAAACTGTGCATAATGTTATAACCAGATATGAAATAATCTGTATAAAAATTTTGGGCAATTTCACAGAAACGCGGTTCCCATAATTCGTGAATTATCTAGGAGTCAAGTTAGTAATCCAATATGTTTTCAATTTCATTGAAATATTCAAATCTCAGTGCTAAAACAGTTAAAGATTGTGAACCTCAGTTCTTTTCGGGATTGCTGCTATGAACAAAAAAAGTATGAAAAATTAATTGTGGGGATATTGGATACAAAGCCACCTAAGAACACATGTTGGATTTATATACAGGTTGTTTATAATTGACGAAAGGATATAACCGTACTATATGTTCCAAATCACTTCCCTATTCTGACAGTTCACAAAAGAAAACTACTGGACCGAATTAAATAATATTTGCATAATTGTGCTAATTGCTGCAGTATGTTAACGTGCGAGTATGTAGTAAAAAGATACCAGATATACCTTTAGAAATATCAATTAATGTAAAATTTGACCGAATTTTGCTTTTATTTTCGACTACATAATATTTGAGAATTTATTTTCACAAAACTTTATGTTTGACAATGATGTCAATAGGTGATGAACAAGTACGTACATAGGGTATATGTACATTTTTATGTTCGAGAGCGTTCGGTGTTCAATTATTTCATTTGATTAAAACTTTGTTCTTAACCTGCTGCATTTTCATACCCTTCGTTAAGACATTTTTCAAACTTCCCAAATATTTTCCTTTATCATTGTGTTTATCCTTGATTACAGAATTGAAATAAAATGTATAAAGTATCATTTTCAACCGCGGCAATGGAAAATAAATATGTGTGTATAAGTATTAATTAAAACTCAGCTATCACCATTTTGTTTCGTGAGCGTCGTTGAAAGGAAATCTTTCAATAGCGTTATGTAAGTTGTGGAATATCGATTGAGCCCATATGGATTCTGTTAATAGCGCCGTGAAGCCACCCCATATCGGCGTCGAGGGGTGGGAGGATAGCGCGGGCGGCATAGAACTGCTCCGTTTTCGGGCCGAAGAGACCGAATTGACTCTGAGGCCGTCGCTCGTCCGACCGATATTGTTGTGCGTCAGACGAGTCGAACACGAAATAAAATAAAAAAAGTTCTAATTTGAAGAATTCATTAATTAAATTCATTACGACTGCTTATAGTTAGTGGTTTAAATAATCTCTCTATAAGTCCAATAATTAGTAAAATATTTGAACTAATTATAAAGCCTGGTTTCTTACTGTGAGAATAAACATATTTTTTAAAATTGTCAATATGGTTTCTGAAAAAATAAATCTACTGCTGTATTGGCTATGACGCAAAGGACATAGTTGCGGGATTTGATGAGACCAGAAACACAACTTCTACGTTGTGTGATACCAAAGCTTTCGACTGGTATAAGGTGTTAAATTTGGTATAAGGGAAAATGTGTTAAATTTATTTAGGTCTTACTTGACGAATCGTAAACAGTATGTATGTGTGAACGGAAATGAGGCAGGTTTGTTAAACATAGAGAATGGAGTTCACCAATGTTCAGTCTTGGGACCCATTCTCTTCTTACTTTATATTAATGATCTACCACTCACTATCGAAAATGGATCATGTGTATTATTTGCAGATGACACTACCCTACTTAATCATGAATGTGTATGAAAATCAAGAAAAAATGTCCCCTAGCCTCTCACGTTCAAAGTCAATTAATACAGCACAGAAAAATCGCATAATATTGATCGCAAAAGATAGTGGCAAATGCACAAATCAGAATACACAGAAAAATGTGACTACTATGTAGACGATGGAAATAGCAGTTATCTTTTTAAGCACGGAGTAATTATTATAAGAAAAAAATTGAAATATCAATTACAAAATTTTATTTCACTTATTTCTCCGTCTATCTTCTTACTTCTTCCCACATTTTTTTTAGTTTAAAAAAATAAAATAAGAGTACGTGATAAATATTACTGGCTCGAACTATTAAAAATTATCTGAATCCTTATAATGGCTGATTATCCTCCCATTATCGTGATGCTGCGAGGCGTTCCGCTCAACGTTTTCCAGGCAGAAGGCACCCTAGTGACATGACAATACGCAGTTTAACTGCCAGAGCTCGTCAAGGACATCTTGTTCGCCAACGTAGACGTCGAGAATATGATGAAAACGATGCTTGTGTTCTCACTATGCTTGCAGCTATACATCTTAATCCTTATATTAGCAGTCGTTAAGTGGAAAGGGAAATTGGTATACCGAGAAGAACATTTTTGAAAATTTTGAGAGGCCTTAATTATCATGCTTATCATATTACTCTAGTCCATGAATTAAGACCAAATCATATTCAATTAGGATTGAATTTTGCCAATGGGCTTTGGAAATTGTAGAAAACGATCCTCATTTTTTTAACTTTGTGCTTTTCTCCGATGAGGCTATATTTCATAGCGATGGACAACTGAATAGGCACAATTGCCATTATTGGTCAAACGAGAATCCCCACTGGCACAGAAATGTAGACCATCAGCATCATTGGAGCCTCATGGCATAGTGTGGAATTATAAATGGATATCTGATTGGTCCTTACTTTTTGAGCAAAATAAAAGAGCAAAGTAATTAATAGAAATAATTACTTAGAATTATTAAGAGACTGATTGCCAGAGTTATTGGAAGATATTGATTTGGCAACAAGACGAAGAATGTGGTTTCAGCAAGATGGTGCAGCACCACATTTTGCACACATCGTACGTAATTTTTTGAATGAAAATTACAATGGCCGATGGATTGGAAGAAGCCTAGTTAACTGGCCACCTAACTCTCCTGTTTGCCAGCTCTAGATTTTAATTTATGGAGTTATATAAAAAATGTTGTTTACCAACTACGGCCTATAAATGTCGCAGAAATCGCTAAAAGATCGCATTCGCCAAGCATGTGCTGTATACCTAGACAAACTTTACTTAACACCGTACGTCATTTTCAAAGGCGTTTAACTTTATGACTACAGGCAAACGGAGGCAACTTTGAGCACGTGCTCAATGGTTAAAATGATAACCGTAATGAAGAATTAGTGGTTATCATTTTCACTTATAGTGAGAGGCAAGGGGACTCACGGTAAACAAGCACCCCGAACGTGAGAGGCTAGGGAACTCACGGTAAACAAGCACCCCGAAAGTGAGAGGCAAAGGGGGATTCACGGTAAACAAGCACCCCAAAGGAAACAGTCCTTACTACGTCCACGTTGTTGTTTCTGGGTAACGCTAAAAGTAAGGTTAGAGGCAACAGTAAGTTCTTTTTTTTTAATACTACCTCAAGCACTGCTTTTACGCCAAGTGTAAGGGTGTAAGGAAAAATAATTTTTTCATGATTTATTTGGCGTTTTTAGACGTTTTTTGCAATTTTGACCTTGAAATGACCCCTAAAAAAATTTTGAAAACTTTTCCGCTCTTTCTGAATCCGGGGACATTAGGTGTTCATATTTAAAAAATCAACTTGACCTTGATATGACCTTGAAGGTCAAGTTCAAGGTCAAATAAAAGGTCACCGTCAGATGGCCCTTTTCATGCTCGACAGCTTTTGTTGAGACTTTTTTTCGATTTGGAGCTTCCCTAGTGAAATATTTAGGTGCATAGATTAAAATGGCCCACCGATGTATATGTATATACATAAAAACATTGGTAAATGTGTTAAAAATTCAGAATTATACTCTTACAAACAAAACATGCTGAAAATCTGGTTAGAGAGTATTCAAGGATTAGTGCGACACACAAAAATAAAACTGATGTTGCTTTGTCGATATTAGACATATGAACATAAATTCCTTTCATAAATTTGTTAAAACAATTTTATTAGAACATTGCTTTTATAATGTGCAGGATTACACTGATTTAACTAATTTCACCATGTCGTTGGTTTTTAAATGTTTTAGATTTATACATTAGACTTAAGACTCAAATATACTATTTCATGTACATATGTATGTAAAGTAGTCAATAAATAAAAAAATACGTAGACTTATTCAAGGTTATGAAAGTTTAAATTGAACTTCGAGCCTCTCTTTAGGTATGTACATACGTATGATTTAACGCATTGTGATTGAATTAATGGCCGCCCATTATTACATTTTCGATCACAAATGTTCACAATTGAACACTTTTCACCACTTAACACCGAACCACTTTTTTGCACTCAATGCACTCATCATCAGGAGATGATAAAACTGCAAAGTTTTACCATGCGTATCCCAACAACCCCACTAAGTAATCACAATTATCACATAAATAACATAAGACTTAGTGTTGATCAAATCATTTAAAATAATTGTATATGTGGTGCTTTATAGCTGTGGGGAATTTAGCGACCTTCTTCTCTATTAGTTTTTTTTTGTTTGGTTGGATTAGGTCCAGGAATAAATAAGAACTATTCGGTTTTTGCCAACGTTTCGGAGCTGGAGAAATAAAGCTCCGAAACGTTGGTCTTGCTTTATTTTATTTTTTCCCGTTTTAGTATTACAATTTAAGGCTTTATGGTACACACTTCCGCACCATAATGATATATCAAGACAACTTTTCTCACAATATGGTGCAACGTCACAATATGGCGCAGAATATCTTCCGTTTAAATATACGTGAATAGACCAGGGAATATATATATATTTAAGGTCTCAGAGACAATCTTACGTCAAGTTTTTATACAAGTAGACTTCACGTTAACTAGAACAACCCTATTTTTAAGGAAAAATTGAAACATTCGGTGCAGAAACAAATAGACACAACTTTCAGTTTTAATAATCTCTGATAATGCCAAAATGGTTGGCGAAACGCGCATTTATTTTGAATGTAATGATGATAGTAGAAAACATGTCTCTTACTTTGTAGGTATGTGATAATTTCAGTCATATCATGAGAGTATTATAAATTTGTATTTCAGCATTGCCATTTCTTGTCAGTTTCAAAATCAGTTTCAAAAAGAATTTAAGCTGGACCTAGATTTTTTCTCAATTTCCGTTTAAATATACGTGCAATAGGCCAGGAAATATACACTGTGAGGAAAAAGTATGGAAGCACCTGGGAATTCCGCGAATTGGTTACAAAACGAAAATTTTAGGTGGTACCCTATGGTAACTTTCAACGAGGAGTCCAATGGTGACCTTGGATTCGATCTTGAACCTCAATATTAAGGATATTTGAAGGTCAACTTTGTTTTTTGTAATGGCAACCCACATTTTTGATGCCACAATCGCGGCAAAAGAGCGGGAAATTTCACGTTCAGATATGTATTCAGATCGGAGTTCAAGGTGACCTCTATGGATTGAACAGAGGTCAAACTACTGTAATATGGAACCTCGTAGGAATTCCGCGAAATTGATAAAGAAATTAAAAATACTCTGTGGTAACTTTCAACGAGAATTCCAATGGTGACCGTGGATTTGACCTTGAACCTCAATATCAAGGTCATTGGAAGGTCAACTTTGTTTTTGTAATGGTAACCCACATTTTTGATGCCAAAATCGCGGCAAACGAGCGGGAAATATCACGTTCAGATATGTATTCATATCTGAGTTCAAGGTGATCTCTATGGGTTGGACAGACGTCAATGAGAGGCAAGGGGAACTCACTTGAAAAACGCACCCCGAAGAGAACAAAATCCTTCTACGTCCTTGTCGTTGTTCCTGGGTAATGTTGAAAGGAGGAATATGGCTTTAAAAATTTTTCTACGATAAATAAATTTACTTGATGACCTATGCTACTGTAGTTTGACCTCTGTCCAGCCCATAGAGGTCACCCTGAAATCAAATCTGAATACATATCTGAACGTAAAATTTCCCGCTATTTTCGATTGTGGCATCAAAACTGTGCGTCGCCATTACAAAACCAATGTTCACCTTCAAATAACCTTGATATTGAGGTTCAAGGTCAAATCTAAGATCACCATTCGACTCCTCGTTGAAAGTTACCATATCGTACGACCTTGATTTTTCATTTTGTAACCAATTTCGCGGAATTTCTAGGCGTTTCCGTACTTTTCCTTTCCCACCCTGTATATAAAATTGTTTAGTGTTAAAATATGGAAAACATTTGTGATTGGGTAGATGCAAATTCTGTTCAATGAGAATATAAGGCAGGCTAATGAGTGCTACATGCAAGGTCACATTATAAAATGTGATAGGCGTAGTGAAAAATCGCGAGCTGATGACATTAATTTTACAGCTCTCTGTTTACGATCGTCAAATTGAAAAGAAAAACCGTATGAAAAACTATATATTTTCTATGGTTAAAGGGAAGCTGCAGATAACAAGAGTATTTGAACGCTTACTACTTTGGCCACGAGATGTCGTACTAAATAATTGTGTAGTAAACAACGTCCGCAGAAAGTCCATTTTTTAGCCGCCTTCTTTGATTCGCCATGTTAAAGTTATTGGATTCGACAAAATATTGTAGTTTCATTGATAGTGAATATGCATGTAAAATTTGTAAAAACAAATATCTAATTTGGAGGAATCTAGTTACAAGACTTCATCCAAACATATGAGAAATTAAATACCATAATTAACGTGTAACGTACCTTGAGCAGAGAGAGAGAGAGAGAGAGAGAGAGAGAAGAGAGAGAGAGAGAGAGAGAGTACGCTGGTTTACTAATTTTGTGTACAGCACGTGCCAAGTTCGTGACGCCAGCTCCTTTGTAATTAATATACCGATCATTTAATAAATAATTATAGCGTTCATTGAGTTCTAAATGGTTCCATAAAAGGTGTCTATCATGCTAAAATTAGATCTACAAGAATAAAATTTACTTTAATCGAATTGAATTGAAGGTTCAAGGGTCGACGACCAATTCGAGTCAACTTATTGGCGTTTCAATTTCCATATTGAAATAACATTATATTTCGACCACTGCAGTGACTCTTTTGAGTTCCATCGCTTATAGTTATCACGAATGTTAGGAGAATGTATTTATTCAAAAAGTGTTCTTTAAATATTGCTATAGGTTTTCTAAAAACAAATTTATTTTGAACGCTATTATTCCAGATTCAAAGTCACATCCGACGATACCAATTCCTTGTACATGTATAACGCATCATTTTTATATTACGTGCAAAACGCGGTTCCCGCAATAGTGATGCACATATTCATTCCAACCCCTCTACGATCAAAGTAATCCGGAACAACCCTCATAATCAAAGAAGTCGAAAACCGCCCTTATATCCGACATATAATATGCCGTTTTTCTTTTTTTGTTCCAAAGGAACGAAGGATAAAGACTGGATTTGGATTTTGTTCGAGCAAACGATGAAATAATATGTATATTTACAGAATAACAATTCTCAGCGAGGAGGGGAAGTTGTTGCCGTTCGTGGTTGTTTACCCCAGGAAGGCGTATATTTTTATATACTTCTTTATTGGTAATTTCAAAAGAAACAGTTCGGTAGACCAATAATATCACGTTCATAATTTAAGTCTGATAAAAGGTATTTATTTGAAAATATGTAGGTATTTTATTTGAGACAAAAAAAAACAGAACCGTTGTGTCAAGGTATAACGTCCATAATTGAAGGTGTTGTTGAGCTTTTCCCAAAAACAAGGTCTCAGAGACAATCTTACGTCAAGTTTATATAAGTACACTTCACGTTAACTAGAACAGCCCTATTTTTTAAGGAAAAATTGAAACATTCGGTGCAGAAACAAATAGACACAACTTTCATTTTTAATAATTTCCTGATAATGCCAAAATGGTTGGCGAAACGTGCATTTATTATAAATGTAATGATTATAGTAGAAAACATGCCTCGTACTTTGTAGGTAATATGATAATTTCAGTCATATCATGAGAGTATTATAATTTTATATTTCAGTATTGCCATTTCTTGCAATTTCAATTTAATATGGACCTAAATGTTTCTGGAATTGTTAATAAAAGGACAATTAACATTTTCTGTATTTGATTCCGAAGATACTTTATTACGAATATTCTTATCATTGTTTTTTTTTATCAATAATTGTTCTATTGTAAGTTTCATTCAATAATTCATATCAAGAATATTTTGCTCCTTTATATAGCTCTTTTCCCCTATGTAATTATTAAAATTTATGTTAAAAAAATTACCTATTTTGAATACTCTCTCCCTTCACCCCCTCAACTTCCACATCTACTAAGCTAAAAATATTTATGTTTACGGACTCTGTTAAACTATACACATGTTTGAAATTTGAAGTCGATAGCTCCAGACCTCGTCATGATACATAAGTGTTCCATATTTCAACTTGATATCTTAACGCCTTTTTTGAGTTATCGTGTACACAAAAAAGACATAGACAGACAGACCGATAGAGAGACCGACAGCAAATAATTTTTCGTTTAAACTTCTCGACCATTTAGCCATCTCGACGAATGTCCATTTAGCCAATAGACATTTTTAAAAAAATCTTTCATGATTATTGTATACTTCATCGCACTACGTGGATGTGGAAGTAATACTGTACACTGAAAACAAGTTTTGTTACTATGTTTGAAACAGTTATTAAAAAAAAATCACTTTTTAGAAATTATAAATTCTTTTAACCCATTAACGCCCAAACTCTAACAAAAAAAGTACTCTAACCTACTCTGGTTTGTGGAGGGAGGTGGAGGCAATACTTGGAGTTGATGATAGGATTTTTTTTGCCGACCTCAACTGACTCTAATCTTTTCAAAATGGCAGACATTGCATAAAATCTCATGAAATATGAATTTTTCTCTAGTATTAACGAGAAAATTATGTTAATGTGAGTTTTTCTTGATCCACAGTCATTTTCCTTAATGAAAACAATACCACAGAACTGACTAAATTTTCAATTTTCAATGATGGCGGATTCAAAATGGCGGCCGGATTTCTCAAGAAATGGCTCGTTTTTTGTTATAAAAAAGTAAATAGGAGTTTGTAATTATACCTTTCCTATGTCATTTCATGTTTTATTAACATTTTGAGTTATTCCTGGTGAAAAAAGTCTGAAATCCAAGATGGCGGATTCAATATGGCGGACATCATTCTTGAAAATTCAAAATTTGAATACGGAAAAATTACATAGAGTCATATTTTACGTAGAATTCTGATGGAAAATATCCTCTCAATCTTTTTCATAAAAATGCGTTCTATGAGTAAAAAATTATTTGTCAATCTAACCTCAAAACGAGTTTTTTTTCCGGTGTTGAGGTTCTCATGATGAAATCATGAGAATTATATATTATGCACTTAGGAATGCTCGGGCGCAAACTACTCGCCGGAAATACACAGCCTACTTGTTTCTCGTGGTGCATATAAGATTTTTTCTCACACCCACCAGAAAGTACGTTCTACGTACTATTCTTTGAATAAATATGCGAAGAAGTTCAAGAAAAAAAAATTCGTCAATGCGCCCGAATTCAAAATATATATTTTCTATTTATATGCGGAGAAGTTCCGAAAAAAAAAAATTTTTTCCATGGGCGTATATCCCTACATTCAAGTGCATAATATATAATTCTCATGATTTCATCATGGGAACCTCAACACCGGAAAAAAACTCGTTTTGAGGTTAGAATGACAAATAATTTTTTACTGAGATAGAACGCATTTTTATGAAAAATATTGAGAGGACATTTTCAATCAGAATTCTACGTAAAATATGACTGTAATGTTCCCGTTTTCAAATTTTGAATTTTCAAGAATGATGTCCGCCATTTTGAATCCGCCATCTTGGATTTCACACTTTTTTCACCAGGAATTACTCAAAATGTTATTAAAACATGAAATGACATAGGAAAAGTATAATTACAAACTTCTATTAACTTTTTATAACGAAAAACGCCGCCATTTTCAATCCGCCATCATTGAAAATTGAAAATTTAGTCAAATATATTCTGTGGTATTGTTTTCATTGAGGAAAATGACTGTGGATCAAGAAAAACTCACAATAACATTATTTTCTCGTTAATACTAGAGAAAAATTCATTTTTCATGAGATTTTATGCAATGTCCGCCATTTTGGAAAGATTAGAGTCAGTTGAGGTCGGCAAAAAAAATCCTATCATCAACTCCAATTATTGCCTCCACCTCCCTCCACAATCCGGAGTAGGTTAAATTTAGGTTAAGTTTAGGTTAGATTAAAAAAGGTTAGATAAAAAAATGAATCCTCAAATTTTCAGTACTTTTCTCCATAAAGTCAGCTATATTTTTTTTCTAAAGCATTTAATCACAATTCTGAATCAGAAACCGGAAATCGAAAGATCACATCCGAAAACATTAGCATAAGTGGTTTTTATTGAGTGAATTCATTAATTTCCCTTCGAGATTGACGTTCCAAAAAGGACGAAAAATTTGTCTGTTTGGGCGTTAATGGGTTAATAAAACAAATACATATTTTATAGATATTTATAAAATACGGGTAATATTATGGACTATTATTTCTCGGGACTGTGAACTAAGTCAGATATAGATCTAGCAAAAAAAAATCCTTTGAAAAAAAAAAACCTATATATTTACACCATCAATTTACTGCATATAGTGCCTATACAACTTACTCCCTGTTTATCTACTTATTATCCATCACATTTCGAGTTTCAATAAGATATCCAAGCAGGTTCCTTTTTTGTTACATCGCCTTATAAAAGCAATTTATTATTTTTTCCACGTGAACGCTCCGACCATACATCTCATGATTGTGTAGTAATAAATGCATGAGGATGTACGGGGTATATTGATATAGGTGAAGCTTTTCCTGAATGTTTGACAACTCACTCAGAGAAACAAATTACCTTCTGAATTTTTACCCCACGCATGTGACCACAGTAGGTCGGCAAGTCGCAAAATATGAATGAATGACGTGGTAGATTTGAGAGACACAACTGTAGAACAGGCAACCGGTTAGATATACAAAGTGTCTCGGATTGTGGGAAACTATGAGGTCATGAGGTTATCAATTTATTAGTTGGAAACTAGTTCAATGCCTACATTTGAAACAGAAGCCAAAGTAAAGACTGTATTTCCATTCTAAATTGAAAATAGGTAGAAAAAAAGCAAGGTTGTCAGATATACTAGGGTAGGAAATTGCGCCATTACATATTGGCGATACATGTGTAGAAGAGAATAAGTTAAAAGACACCAGTAAGGACAGACAAAGACAGTTAGATGCACCAGTGTTTCACGCTTGTGTACTTATTAGAAACGTATGATGTAAAACATTACCTGCGCGTCAGAAACTGGAATATGGAGGTGGATAGACACCGCCCATCGTCTAACGAACTTGAGTGAGTGAGTACTTCTCAGTACTTTTTCGCAGCGGTGAGGTTGCACATCGACTTAGCTGTATGTAACGAAATTCTTACTTAATTCTGACTTAAAATTATCCCATACACAACATAATTGTATTTATTTTCAAATTTTTGTACTGCTTAACTAACCGGTCTGCAAGAAAATAAAATTGAAGTTCTATAAAACTCTATCTTCTATCGTAAAACTCAGTTTTTACGCGTTCTAACATTTCTTAAGCGTAACAATTTAGGACTTGTACAATTCTGGCCCGTAAATCATTTAAATTTCGTGGTCTTTCATGTTCATGTCCGTAAACAGTTTGTTTTATTTGTTAAATATTTGTTTGCATTTAAGGAACCGTTTATAAAAAAATGGCCCAACGATGGAATCGCCTAAAATAACAACTTCGTACGCAAGGAATACTCAAGTGTTTTTTTCCGTAGACCAATAACGATATAATAATTCAATTCACACGTGCGCATTATAATTTATGGGCGGGGCGTTCCGCCTACATATTTTATTGCTACCCTATCACGAAAGACAGAGAATAACGCCCATAGAGTTTTAAAATGACATGTTAGTCTGGCAACTATGGATATAATATTTCTCTGTCAGTTCCTCTATCTGTCAGAGTTTATTCTTTTCTTATTTATTATTATGCTCGGCTTTGAAATCTTGCACTTTCCTATAGTGTACGTATTTTCTAAAATTGCTAAGCTCACTATATACAAGTATACTTCATACTTCAGTAAACTGTTAGTTAGTGACGTTCTTAGAAAGCTAGTTTGGAAATATTAAAAAAAAAATACATAGATAAAAATTTATTATTTAGCATTAAAATAAAGCGTTTAAAATTGCTGGAAAAAATAATTATAAATTAAAACAACTTTATGTATGTTTTATGTATGATTGCTTTATATGTAATACATGCCAAATACTGATTCGGACCACTGTGACATAAAATTTTTACGACGTCGTTAAAATGATTTACGACTTTAGAAATTCTACGTGTTTAAGGCGCCAGTGACGTGTATTTCAGCTAGGTTTATTAACACAGACAATTTTTTGAGATTGTCTGGCTAAATGAGCATTATTTACAGCAAATTATATTACAAATATTAAGAGTTTTGTATGCAGGCTAATTTTAATATCCTATAGTGATTTGAATGAAAAAAAAATTATTTCAAAATTTTCGAATTTATAAAGGATATATGCACGCCCATGGAATCATAAAGTTGCACCGCTTTTTTTGTTCCCCAGGCGTATTTATCATTTTCAATTAAAAATAGAAGGACTATACATCCAAACGTTTTTAGATGAATTTTACAGTATTGGTTACTTAAACAACAAACACATTGTATAAACTCAACAAATTGCATAAACTTTAGAGTAATCCCAAAATAAACAGCAACAAAAAAGTGGGGAATTATGAAGTGAGTTGTAAAGATTGTGTGCAAAAGAATACTGTGCACACAAAAATATACATTCAAACTACATAATATATATTTAAAGAACAGGACTCACGTGAAATACGGGACAGAGACATTCGCGTAGCGCAACTGCTTTTGACATTAACCAAATATGAATGTTAGTGATTTAAAATTAATAGATAGTTAGACATTCGTAACGTGAATAGATAATGGCCCGATGCTCAAGAGTCAACACTGTTCTGGTTAATAAACATACAACACTTGCAGTTCATAAAACACAATACAAATTTTGGTGTACCTAGCGTAATAAATATATGGGTGTGATTTGTAATCGTCGTTTAATCGTCTCCTAATAATAATGCTTGCGTTTCTGGCGAAATGTACATACGTGTTAAGTACAGGAGTGTTTCCTTGAACTGGAATTTATTTTCTTTATTTTTTTCTAAAAAAAAAAAAAAAACTAATTCATAAAAGTAACAGTTATTAAATAAAATAAAAGTCACAGTTATTTGTCTTGTACGCTTGTTGTTTGTAGTGTATTCCACTGAATTATTTTGACGTCTGAGATATTTCTGCAATTTTATGAAATGAAGGATTCCTTGATTTTTTAATTAATTATATTTAGGCATATCATACACACTTTTCAAGATTATATCAAAAGGATACCCGTCCCATAAATACTTACCTGCCTAATTGATGGAGGTTTATATTTACTTCAGTTGAATAGTACAATAATATTTAAGAATATTCAAGAAATTAATAAAAAAAATAGGAATAATAGAGCTAGAAGATGTGAAGTATGTACTTCACATCTGAGAAATTGAAGAAAGTAGGAATAAATTGTTAATTATGATACGAAGAGTCAAATTTCCTTTCACGGTGCATCTAGAACTGCAAAAAAATTGTGTGGGATATTTAGCTCCATTGCAAAAGGAACGTGTCTTTGGATGATCAAAGAATTGTATACATAGACACAAAAGTGACGAATATGATACTGTCTATAATTTGAAATCAAGAATACCCTCAGGGTTATAGTTATTTTTCATTTATTTTGTAAACAGCGTTTTTAAAATTCCATTTTTGAAATTATTAATGTCCAGTCTTACCGACAATTAAATTTATTTTGTTCTTATGGTTATTATTGTCCACTTTATGGACAAAAAAAAATGTAAATCAGAATTGAATAATCTGCAGTTCAAATTTACATTTCTTTACAAATACATTGATTCATGAATGGACTACTGATAAAATAATAATATATGATCGTGTCAAACGACAAACTCTACGGAAGTGCTGAAATAACATTAAAATACATAGGTATTTCAAGAGAACTCTCTCCTACTACCTACTACAGTCATCTAGTGTCCTCAATAAAGCTCCCAAATAAAACTGTCCTTAAAAAATCTATTCGTCTAATATACATTTACTAATTTATAAAACGTTTAGACGGTCCACCCAACACGCCTGTCTAGACTCACTTTTGCGTTTAGCGTCAAATTAGCTATTTATATCCTACGACCTCTTTCCCTAATTAGTCCCGTTGTCGCTGCTACAGATACTTATCAAAATACACTAATCGGTTAACCGAATGAACGCCTAGCAAACATGTCGTGCGTGTCGCAGTGTGATCGAGGGTTCATACCAAAACATATGTATGTATATGTACGTGCGTCTTCTAAAGATCCAACTTTTACAGTACCCGCCACTTCTAGCTTAATAGAGAACGGCCTTATAAAGGGAGAAAGAGCAGTATTATTTGCTCGAGACCGAGAAGAAGAGTGAATTCAACATGTATATATTATGCCGTGGAAGCAATTTAAAGCTTTGCGGGAACGCGTAGCGCAGTGGCGGTACCTGAGGATTTCAAAAAGAGGCAATAATAATAATTATAATTACACAGGCCCACAAATTTGGGCCTGTGTTATTACCTGCATGTATAGATCTAAATAACTATTATATTTCTGAAGCTATTGAGGAAAAGTAGCGATTTTTCATATACCTACTGATCAAATTTGACCCGGACTGGTCCATTTAAACCGCGCGGGATATGTCAATATTTTATTATATAGTACAGTAAGCGGCAGCCTAATGCGTACATAGGTGGATATTAAATACATATTATGATACATTTTTATGTCATAATTAGGCGAATTTACTTGGGCCGGGGAGGCTTGGTTGTACATAAAGCTAAGAGGGGGTCAGCGGAAATTTAACTCAAACAGCCCTACCGACAAACCGGATGCCTTTCATACGCCTGCGCTAGCGATTGGATCGCGATTGGTTCTCACCTCATGTTTACATCTACTTAAGAAAGAAGTTAAATTATCAATTGCCCTTCATTCGACTATGTACGCATTAGGGTGCCGCTTACTGTATATAGCGGGATTTTTACTATTGAAAAAAGAATTGAACAACGAGTTTGCTTCAAATTTTGCGTTTCCAATGGAATTAGAAATGCAACATTTTCCATGATTCCGTAGCCGTAATTCAATTGGAAACGCAAAATATCAAGCAAACTCGTTGTTCAATTCTTTTTTCCATAATAAAAACACAGCATCATTCTTGTTGTGGTAAAAATCGCCAGACAAACATTTTGCGTCGTAAACAAATGGCTGCCAAACACACACTAATTGACATATCACGCTCACACTTCACGCGAATGTCAAGGAAGGTTGTACCAACGTAGGAAAAAAATTACCGATTCGGTTTACGCGCGCGGTTTAAATACCCATCCGGGTCAAATTTGATCAGAGTATGTACTTATTTTAATATACTGTGATTAGAAATTTGAAAATAACCCAACTCTAACAAGAGATGTACAAATATAATACAGAGATAATCAGCAATAGTGAAAACAGGGGAAAAGATCACAAATTATTTTAAAATTAGCAAAAGTTTGAGACAAGGGTATTTAACACCCTTTCAAAACATACCTTGACCAAATACTACAACGATGGATTAGAAAATGTGAACCTATAGGTCGTAGAACTGACCATTTCTATAGCCTCATTATTGAAAAAAACTATAGTAGATGAAGTGGAAAAGAAACAACGCAAGTGGTTTGGTAATAATAATAATAATAATAATAATAATAATAATAATAATAATAATAATAATAATAATAATAATAATAATAAAATATAATAATAATAATAATAATAAAAGCTGTTCACGTCTATCATAAATGAAAAAATCTATCGTCACTGCTTGGAAAACAACATCTTTGAGGAAGAACAAAAGGGATGCATCAGAGGCGCAGCGGGGTGTAAACATCAACTGACAATCGACGCTGTGGTATTGAAGCAAGCCCAAGTAAGAAGAAGAAACCTGCATATGTGTTACATCGACTACAGCAAGGCGTTCGACTCGGTACCTCACGACTGGCTACTTAAAGTCCTGGAAATTTACAAGGTCTGCCCTCGGATAAGAGCTCTTCTCCAACATCTTATGCAGTCATGGAAAACAAACATTTGGGTATCTGGAGGGAACAAAGGTCAAGTTGAGATCAAGAAGGGAATCTTCCAAGGTGATTCACTCTCGCCGGTTTGGTTCTGCTTGGCACTCAATCCATTATCTACACTACTCAATAAAACAACAGCTGGGTACAAGATCAACATGAGAAGCCGAGCAACACTCACTCACCTGCTCTACATGGACGATCTGAAACTATTCAGTGGGACCAAGGCAAATCTCCAGGCCCTCATTGGAACTACTAGGACCTTCAGCGACGACATCAAAATGTCCTTTGGCCTGGATAAGTGCGCCACACTGAGTATTGTGAAGGGAGCACCTCATAACAATCCAGAGGTATATGCCGACATCCATCAACTACCACCGGAAGAGCAATACCGTTACTTGGGAGTGTCAAGACGGCAGGATCAACCACACACAACTGAAGAAAGAATTCCAAGAGAAATACAAGAGCCGCGTGACAAAGTTGCTGAATACGCTTTTATCTGGAGGCAATCTTATCAAAGCCATCAACTCGTGGGCTGTCCCAGTGCTGACATACTCTTTCGGAATCGTCAAGTGGTCCGTTACTGATCTTGATGAGCTCGACCGACTTACCAGGCGGCTCCTAACTAAGTTCAGGCACTTACACCCTAACTTTTCCGTAATCAGACTCTACCTGCCGCGAAGACGAGGTGGGAGAGGTCTATTGAACATCAAAAATCAGTGCCTTAATCAAGAAGCTTCCTTAAGAAGAAAACTGCTAACGAACAGGGACCCGCTAATAACAGCAGTAGCAAGAGAGGACGCTGGTTACACGCCTTTGAGCCTCGGATGTGAACTTATCCTGGTCGACGTACCAACAGAAGAGGAGCTCCGGACCCAGTGTATGGAACATGCTTTGCAGGGCCGTTTTCCAAAAATGCTACAGCCAGACCACATCGACAAAGAAAATTCATTAAAATGGCTTACCGACGGCTATCTGTACCCCGAGACCGAGGGCTTCTTGACTGCCATTCAGGACAGGGTTATAAAAACAAGAAATTATCAGAAGAATATCCTGAGAGACGACGTCGAAGCCCTATGTAGAAAATGTGGATCTGCAGGCGAAACTATAGAACACATAATAAGAGGGTGTCCTGCGCTATCAGAGTCAGCATATCTCGGCAGGCACAACCAACTTGCGAAGATGGTTCACCAACAACTGGCGCTCAAGTATGGCCTGTTAGCGACGGCTCCGCCATACTACAAATAGGTCCCGGAAGCTGTGCTGGAATCGGAAGTTGCCGTGATGTACTGGGATAGGCTAATCATCACCGATCGAACAGTGGACTTCAACCGACCAGATATTGTGCTGATCAACAAGGAACAACGAAGAGGGATCATCATAGACATCGCTGTGCCACTTACCCACAACATTCAGAAGGCTGAACGGGAGAAGATCGCGAAATACGAAAATTTGTCAATCGAGCTGAAGGGCCTATGGAAACTGGAGAAAGTGGAGACGTACGCCCTAGTAATATCGGCAGAGGGAGTGATGACGACGAGATTCGCCAAGAACATCGCGGCATTAGGACTATCTTTTAATGTCATTAGAAATGGCCAGAAGGCAATATTGTTACAAACTTGCCACATTGTAAGGAAGGTTTTGGGATAGGATGAATTTCCTCCCCTCGCCTGAGCCTAATTTCTGCTGGAGGCGGGGATGAGATATCAAGCCATCACTGTCTGCAGCAGGAATGGGTGAATGTTTCCCAGCGTTTACGCTAAAAAAATAAAAAATAAAAAAAAAGTAATAATAATAATAATAATAAACCTTATAATCAACTTTTATTGCCCAACAGGTTTACACCCAATTATAGGACACATTAAAATAAAGCTTAAGGGGTTAGGTGGGTTTCAGAGGTTCAAAAAAAAGGGTAATTTTACTATTTTTTTTAATATACACAATCATATATTTTATTTAAACAATAAAGCATGTCAAAGATACATATTTAAACAGTCTTTTGTGAAATTTTTATTTAAAAATTCCGAAAACTCAGCCATTGGTACCTCATCTCCCTTGACGTCTCAAAAAAAAATGCTCTTGCCGTGGACAGCATAACTCATTATTGGTTCATCCAAAATCAAAAAACCAAAAATATTTCGTTAGTACATGGATAAATTTCGTTATTGGACGAAGGAAAAATAAATAAAATAAAAAATGAATTTTTGACAGACTTTGAACAAAAAAACATATTTTTTGGTCAAATTTTCGACATGTATTGGCTCGAAAAAATTAGTTGTACTAATAATAAAAAAAATTCTTCGTTCAATGACTAGATAATGTTATTTCAAAGATGTGTGCAAAATTTGAACAAAATCGCTTCATAACTTTTCGAGAAATCGTGTCCACCGACTTAAAAAATTGAGTTTTGAGATAAACGCGTTTAAAGTTTTAAATTGAAATAACATGCAAAAAAAAATTTTTTTTTACATAGAAACATCGATTCCGGCACCATAAAGCTGGCAAACGTAAACAAACATGGAGAAAGCGAGTAATCAACTGTCACACGCCTAGGGGGCGCATTCTTATCTGAAATCGACAATACCTGCGAAGCGCTGCACTGACGTGGCCTGATGGGCGGAACTTCCGAAGGGTCTATCTCTTAGAATTTTGCTCGGATCGATTTGAAATTTTAGGAGAATATTTTAAACATATTGTACTATTTAATAAGACAAAAAAAAATAAATCGATTTTTTGAAATTTTCAAACCCACCTAACCCCTTAAATAAGATAAAAATAGAACACAAAAAAACGGTAGCAGGATTGAGCATAAATATACATACATGACATTCACTTCATAAAATATACATACATTAATAATACATAACATTAACATTTTAAATATCAGTATAACATTGTAAAGACGTTCAAAGTTACAGATTACGTACAATTGACTACAAAATACATTTTTTTATTTCATTCATACTACACGATAATATGTCACAAAATTGGCTAATACTATTATAATGAGTGCACATTGTACATATAGGCGACTTACAAAGTATATTCGTTCTTGCTGTATTAATATGGCATGTAAGATTCTGCCCCGATTGTATTCTTGGTACTCTAAAATTTAATTCAGACAGCAGTTGTGGACAATCTATTTGGTTATGTAACAATTTATAAAGAAAAGACGCAGCACTATATTTGTGTCTAGATTCTAAAGAGTGATGGTCGAAACGCTGAAGTGACCCGTTATTATCTATGCCCCTCTCTGGATATACATTTTCTGTTTTGAAGTATAAAAATTTCATAAACTTACTTTGAACACTTTCTATATTATTTATGTGACAAAAATAATAAGGATTCCAAATTATAGCTCCATACTCCAACTTAGTTCTTACATATGATACGTACAGGGTTTTTAATGCCTGTGTGTTAGTAAACATCTTACAATTGCGTACAATAAACCCAAGCATTCTCATTGCTTCGCCAATTTTTGCATTTATGTGGGAAACAAATGTCGTTCGCTTGTCAAAGTTTATACCTAGATCTTTAATTGTATTATCTCTAGTTAACATCGCTCCATCAATATTATATTCATAAGTTATATCTGTTTTTTTCTAGAGTATGTTATTATTTTGCATTTCGAAACACTCAGATGTAACTTGTTAACATCGCACAACACTTTAATATAATCTATATATTTTGCTTGGTAATGCGAAACCTTGGCCAAGAAGAATATGTACTAGAAAGAGTTCCAAGAAAAAAAAAGGAAGGCAAGGGCAAGAAGGAGATGGAGAGATAATATCGATGCTGTAATGGCGTAGAATATGCGGAGAAATACATTGTCGTGTAAAGATGTACACTGTCTTATCATGTATATGTATAATAATATATTGTGTTATTATTATTCGATCGTATTCGACAAAAAAATCTACAACTCAAAAATCTTTTTATTGTGGACTAATTGTCCAATGTCTAGTGTCCTTACTAGATATTTATTTATCACTATCAAAATACTCCTTTGCTATGAATATGAAATCCGGACCATCTTGTTGTTTCGATGTGAAATCTGTATAAATCAAACCCAGTGTGGTGTTATGGTCAGATTTTCAAGATGTCAGATTATAAGCAATTAAACAAAGATCGTAAGCTCTTGGGAACAATTTAAGAAACATTAACCAAATCATAAGAGGTGATCGACACCACATTCCCCGTTTGATTTTGCAGGGAAACATTGAGGGCACAAGATACATAAGGAGAAAGCCTTTCCTAGATGAGGAACCTAAGAAACTGGCATGGCGTATGAGTTTTTTCAAGCAATCATAGACACGGTACAATTCTTCAGATAGTTTTGAACGTAGGTAATGTTGGATTCCAGCAGGATATCTTAAGAAGATATCAAAAACTGCAGAACACCCTGGGATCTCTGTAATGCTCTGTGGAATATTTGCAGTATATTTTTTTTTCATAATCTAGAAACAAATATAAGGAGAGGTTTTTCGATTTGTTACAAAATATTTTCTTTTTCAAAAAGTTATGGCCTTTTAATTTTGGGAAACAAAATGTTCCTATAAAATTAAAATTAAAATGGCCCTAAATTTTTGAAAAATAATATTTTGTAACAAATCGAAAAACGTCTCCTTATATTTGTTTCTAGATTATGAAAAAAAAATATACTGCAAATATTCCACAGAGCGTTACTGAGATCCCAGTGTGATAAATTTTTCGCAATATTCGATGACGGTTTTTTCACTATAGATGTAAGAAGTGTATAGTCATCACCTAAAAAGTGAAGTGGGTCCCATGCGTCGTTTTCAAGATATGACTAACTGATAACTGAAATATCACCAACCGCCACTGAGATACAACAATACTTACCTACTTAATTTATGTTAAATTTATTTGTAACTTGTAAGGTAGTTAGTATCTACCATTTTGTTCCTGACGAGCCGCCACTGGGGTAGGGGTGACTCCTAGCGGTGGTTGCTTCGCCCCGCCAATTTTCCGTTATCTGTTTCTGCTAGCTAAGTTGACAAGAGAGTGGGCAACACTAGTTGGACAAGATTGCGGCTTCGGAGGGAAACAAAGACCTGGTGAAAGATGACGGGTTGCAATAGTTAGAAGTTGAGCTCCTTAGGGATTTTATGCATGTTAAACATTTTTATATCATACACTTAGGCATTTTAAAATTACGAACGCACATCCACAAATTCACTGAAATTGTCCAAGGGCTATTATTGGACTGGCATACGTCTAGTAATTAAGTTGTATTAAAGACTACTGCTGCAGGGTAAAGAATGAGTTTTCTATTTTGGTCTCGATAAGCAATATATTGATAGTTGAAACAATAAATATGTTCTAATTTAATTATACAAATACAACGAAAAAATTCTAAAATATTGAGATTTGAAATATCAGCGAAATAGTCTGACTGTCTCGTATCTCTGATGATCTGTGTGACTGTCTTTTAAAGTTACTAGTTTCGTCACTGATTAATATACCTATGAAAATATTTTTTCAAAAATTTAATTCAAGTTAATTATCTCAAAAAAAAAACAAACGAAAACTAGATGATTGTATATAATCACTATGTGTTGTCACGAAACAGTTACTTTTTTTTCAATAGGTTAGACATTTAATAATTTATAATGCAGAAATCCTAATCGTGCGAATATTGAAATAAAAAAATCTGACTAAAATGTAAGAGTAACTGATAATATGGAATCAATGGCGAATAACTTATAAGTATATACCAAAACTATATGGATAAACCAAAAATATACATATACATACCTACCAAAATGAAAAACAATTCTAATCAATATGATCAATAATAACGAGAACTTAAGTCAACATTATGGTGAATAATATAATTCGCATTGAGTACTTGCACCAGTTAATTGATGTATGTACATACATCCATATATGTATCGTTTGCAAATACTCAAATCAGCACATTTCATTTTTATAAAGATGCATAGGCTTATTTATGTCTGGTCAGGGCTTAGTGACGATAAGTAATGTGTATACCGCATTTAAATTTTATTCTTCCTTGGCTTGCAAATATTTCATTTGTTAAGATAGGTAACCTGCTAATATATATTATTTGTATGAATACAGGTGACTGTTTATACATATGTATGTATATCAAATGTAAAGATTAAAAATTGCTAAATTCTCAATGTGTATACCAGGTGTCAACAGAAGACAAGTTATAACTACCACAATTTTTGGAATAAAGAGGGAATATATGTAATAAAATATTAAATAAATAAATATTTGGAGAGGGAAATTATGTAATAATAAAATCTTCTGAAACATCGAGGCAAGGAGGTCAATTAGTCAATGTCGAGGAGGTCATAAATATAAAATAAATTGAGAAGGGCAGGTCGAGGACTTTAAGGTGAAAAACTAAGACTAATTTTTGAGGTGAGATATTAAACAGTTCAATGTCAAAGATGACAGAGGTCAAAATATCAAAAAAAAAGGGAAAAGGTTGAAGATGTCAAAAATTTCAGAAAGTAGAACATTTTAAAAAAAGGCAAGGCCGCAAAATTAGAGAAAAGTTCACACTGGTCAGAAAGGCTAACATGATGAAATATGTTAAAAAGGACAAAACAAATACTAACGTTTTCAAAAAGATCAAAACGTTCAACATTGTCAGAGGTGAAAAATGCTAAAAATTAAAAAGGGAAAAACATTTAACCGTTTATAAACCTCATGTTTACGAAAAATATTCAGTCGTTTTCAGAAGTTTATTTAACTATTTAACTTAAACATTAAAAAAAGCTCCAATAATTTGTCAAACTCTTTATGTAAAAGATAAAAGGTATAAAACGCAACATTCCAAACAAGCAATATTTTAGGTTAGGTATGTTAATTTACATTGATATACCACTGTGCAATACTTTTTAATTAGAATAGAAACACTTTATTGAATACTAAAGGCAGGTTTATGGGAAGACTAATTAAAACAGCTATTGATTGGAGCTCAACCTATATATTTAGATGCTTTTCTTACAAGCGTATTCAAACAACTAACTAGGTGTGTGTCAAACTATCAATCTAGCATACATACTGATTTCTCATAGAACTCTGATAGTCAGCAAAAATATAATAAGATCACGGTCGACTCATGGCAATGGCTGGAGCCCGAATCTCTTTACTAGACTAAACAATAAGCGAATACAATTTTTGCTTTCCTAACTTTCTACGTTTAAGCCAACACACCCCCTCAAAAATTTGTGAGCTCATACTTTTACTTTACGGGGAGTATAACAACTAATGATCCAACATTTATTGCAAGGGTTAGGGAAAACCCCACAAAAACCTAACCAAATCATGAACAACTTATATAACATTTTATAAAACGCTTTCTTTTAGTTGTTTTCTTTCTGGAGGCCCAGCTTGTCCTCAGTTCCTGGAACTGATGAGGTGGAAGAGGTTTGGTCAGCAAGTCAGCCTCCTGAGAACCTGTAGGCAAATATTTCAAACAGACAGTGTTGTTCTCAATTTGTTCTCTAGTAAAATGGTATCTAATGTCGATATGTTTAGAACGTTTATGATTTACTGGATTATTTGCCATTGCTATACAACTTTGGTTGTCTTCGTACAATGTTATTGGTTCTGACATATTGACATTAATACTTTTTAATAAGGATTTGAGCCATAAGGCCTCTTTTACAGCCTCAAAAAACTGCCATGTATTCCGCCTCAGTTGATGATGCAGCAACTGAATTTTGTCGTCGTGTGAGCCATGTCACAGTACAATTGTTAAATAATTTGAATAAACATCCCGTTGTACTTCGACGATCTAATTCATTGTTTGCGTAATCTGCATCCACATATCCAGTTAATATTTCACCGTAATTCTTACATATCTTAATATCCGTTTTAAACATAACCACAATTCTTTATTACATTTATTTTGATATCTACTTAGCAGATTTACAGCCGTGCACAAATCTGGTCGTGTACAGGTCATTGCATACATTAAACAGCCAATTAATTCTCGACAAGGTGCATCATAAGTTTCCTCTGAATTTAATGCTGAATAATTCAGTTTTACAGGCAATGGAGTACTGACCGGGTTGCATTCATTCATTTTAAATTTTGTTAAGACGGATTTTAAGTAAGTACTTTGATCAAATGAAATTTCAGAATTTGACCTTTTTATTCTAATGCCTAAAAAATAATTTATCTCCTGTAAATCGACCATCTCAAATTGCTTCATTAAAAAATTTTTAAAATTTATCATTGTATTTACATCTTTAGTGGCGATGACCAAATCGTCCACATATAAAATTACATAGATGTTTTTATATACATGGCCTCGATCTAAGTAATACAAACAATTATCAGCTGATGAATTGACAAAGCCTTTTTCGATCAATTTGTTATTAAAACATTCGTACCAGCATCGAGCTGACTGTTTTAAACCATACAATGATTTATTTAATTTACAGACCATATTGTTTGTTTGAACAGCAACACCGTCAGGCACCCTCATAAAAATTGTTTCTTTCAATGTCCCATTTAGGAAAGCTGTTTTCACATCCATTTGATGTATCAACAGTTCATACTGATTGGCTAAAGCAAGTACGCACCGAAACGTACCAATACGCGCAACCGGCGCAAATGTTTCCTCGTAATCTAAAAATTTTTGCTGAGTAAAACCGCGCGCTACTAAGCGAGCTTTATACTTGACTAAATTACCGTTCTTATCGCCTTTTATTGTAAACACCCATTTACAGTCAACGATATTTGTGTTACGGGGTTTTTGTACTAATATCCACGTTTTA
Organism: Aromia moschata; assembly: GCA_029963805.1. NCBI lineage: Eukaryota > Metazoa > Arthropoda > Insecta > Coleoptera > Cerambycidae > Aromia > Aromia moschata. The sequence continues at coordinate 51,995 of JAPWTK010001147.1, forward strand.
TTTCGTTCTAATGAATTTAATTCATCTTTTATGGCTTTTTCCCATTCTGTTCTGAACGCATTTTTAGCTACGTCTTGATAACTTTTGGGAATTTTATTCTCATTTGTTTGATCACCTATCATATAATTATTAATGTCGAAATCATGATCTTTATACGATATTACTGGTTTATCTTTTAACCTGTCACTTCTTCTCACATCCTGCTCATTTTTTAATTTCCTCAATTTATGAGTAGAGGTACACGGACTTTCACTTTCATTGTTCGAGCTCGACTGTTCAGGTTCAGGGACGCCCCTTTTGAGGACGTTTGACCTTGAGTGCAATTTTCAGGGACACCTTTTCTTTTATTAGATGTTTGTTTGCACTTTACTTCGTCCGTTTGGCTAGGTGTGATACCTACAGATTTATCATCAGCACTACCTCCTGCTGTTATTTTATCTGCACTTGATTGTACATTATCTGTATTTATGTCAATGTTTATTTCAGTACCGTTTTTGATCATGTTATCAAGTTCTTGTCTTGATTTTGTATATGTAATTTCGTCAAATATTACATCACGTGCAACTATAAATTTCCACAGGTTTGGATTAAAAATTTTATATCCGTTTGGCACATAACCCACGAGAATCCCTTTAGACGATTTACTTTCGAATTTACCTTTTCTCGTTTTATTATGCACAAACGCTGTGCAACCGAATATTTTTAAATGACCTAATGTTGGCTTTTTCTTATTCCACATTTCATATGGTGTCTTTTCAAATTTTATCGCTTTTGTTGGTGCCCTATTTACCAAATAAGTTGCAGTTAAAACTGCCTCGTTTAAGCCAACAAATACAATATACAATATAGAATATTCAAAAGAAAAAGGGAATCAACAAAGTCGTTTTTCATTCCTCCCGCATTGTGCTCTTTATACTTCCACATCTATGTGGTATATCTTAATAACCTAATATCACACATTTAAGAATATAATATAATGTTTTTAACGAGTTACATTAATTGAATGTGGAAAAATTGGATGTGAAAGTAATGATTCCTTAGGCATTGTTTAAATATTAGCCTAATGAAAGCTTGTCTAATGATTATGTTGAAACGTGGTATAATATGTGTCAAAATAATCTTGTATGAAAATCATTTGAGTAAAACTATACAAATTATATTGTGTTCACAAGTGTTATAATTAGGAAAGTAAGTGTTTTCAATAAATACAGTGTTCCGAAACAAAATAGAAACATTTTTCGAAAAAGATTTTCTTATACACGCTCTCAGTTCGTGCATATGTCAAAACACAGGCGTTAAATAACAACGTCGATGGGAATAATAAATATTCCGGTCCCTTTAGAATTTTATGGTTGACTTTTTTGTCAGAATTTCCGCTTTAAATTGATCCCCCGATACTTTAGAAGATTTATTTCAGCCACTTCGCGCTGATTAATAGGAGTGTGTGTTCCAGATCGGTCCGAGGACACAACGTATTAGATAGCTCTCCCGTGTTGTACGAAAATAAAAAAATATCGAGGAGCGTTTGAGAATGTAACGATCACAAAAAAAACGAGGTACCTACCTATTTTTATTTAACAGACTAAAATTTCCACTGTATGCTTAACTGTATGATTAACTATATGTTTAACTATATGTTTAACTATACACTGTATGTTTAACTATATTCACCCTCAAAATTAACCGGACAGTTAAGGTCGAAATCTTTCAGTTTTCTTAAATCGAGTGTAATAAAGATAATAGAAATGCATTTATCAGTAAAGCCGGCAGATTCGGGCGGCGGGCCATAACCGTACGCGTCTTACTACTTACTACTTGTATGTGCAAAAACAAAATTCATGAAAACAATAAACTGTTGCAATCTATAAAGAGATGTGTTAAACTTACTCTGTTATTTACGTTGAGATGTGTGAAAACTTTGTACCATCAGGTATGTTTCTACAGTTGTGTCCAAAAGTGACGTTCGCCGAGATGAAAAAATGTGCTTATATTTTGAAAACGATCGCTCCACATCTACGGAGGTAATACAGGCATAATTAAATAAATCTCTGCACTCAGAAAATGGCACCGTAGATACACCATAAAGTACATGGTAACGATACGACATACGTCATAAATTTGTCTCAATGTTATAAAATCGGGATTTGTTTTCAACACTCTCTCACATTGTCATTTCTAGAGTCACTTATAGTTTGTAATAGTGTATTTACATCATCCACTATTTGCAGTGATTGCGCTAAAGGTATGGCAGTATTTTATGTTTTGTTATTGCAGTTGTTATTGCAGCATGTAATCCTATATAATTGTCATGAATAGTTTTTAAATTTGTTGAAATTATTTCAGTTGTTGGAATTATTTCGAAAACGATTGCAGATAAATCGAATTTGAAAAAAATTGTCGAAGAAGCAATAAAATCCTTTGAAATATTCCCCACTTAACCATTTTTCCTCCACTAACTGAGCTGAGATACCAATGCACACATGGCCAGTTTGGAACAGATCGTATGTGGTAAAATTAGGAAAAAAAATCACTAGTAACTTCCCTAGTGCTTGAATTCACCACCGTAATTTTTTTCTTGGTCTCGAATATTGTAGGAAAAATAAGGCGATTAATGCAAGCAGGTATCAAGATCCGGTAAGAAAATTTCACATCTAAATATACATAACTAATAAATATTGACATTTTGTTGACGTTTTTATTATAGAATACAATATGATACAAAATTACAAAATAGGTTGGGTATATTGTCAAAGAAGTTTTGTAATACACAACATTTGTTAGGTATTTTGTAAATGTAACCCTACATTTTGAAGTAAAGTGGAGGGAGAAGAAGAGTTGTCAGCATTTTTATTAGTGTATTCGAGGTGTTTATGTCGCCGCCGTCGATATTTCGTTAATAATAAAATGTCACACGTGCAAACCCCTAAAAAATACCAATTGCAAAATGAATAAATTCATAGGTGATTTCGAAAATTTATTTTACGGTGGTGTAACCGTAATGTGTAGAATCTGTAAGGAAAAACTGCTGTGTAGGGACAAATGCGACAGTAGCCGTTGTATTAATAGTAATAAAAGTAAAAAATAGGGTATTTACGTCACGTGTGCAGTGCATATTTCACATCTTGTAACAGAAACTATTATACAATGTTTTCCCAACGTCAAAAGTGTTCTTAAAATCACCTAAATGTCTTGACGAGTTTCACAACAAATGACCTGCTGTTCCTGAACCACCACAGCGAATTATTACATGTTGGGGAACATGGTTGAAAGCCACTTTTTTATGCCGAACATTTTCAGCAAATAAGAGCTGTTATTTTAAAATTCAATCCTGGCGAAGCTGCAGCTATCAAGGAGGGCCAGACCAGATTTCTAGATTTGTCCGTTGAAACAGATTCAAAAAACTGTTCACAGTAGCTATATGACGTCATATAAAAATTACAGAATAGTTACTTTCTTGTATTACATATATTGTATTATGATGCGTACGCCTGTCCCGCGGAATACTTCGGCCAACTCTATTCATAACTAAACTGATATTTAATTTTTTATTGCATTAATTAGTTTATGAAAAATCTTTCAAAAAAGTATTTTTATCTATTATTCACATTTTATTACACTTTATTAACCCATTAACGCCCAAGCGGACACAATTTTTCGTCCTTTTTGGAGCGTCAATCTCGAAGGGAAATTAATGAATTCACTCAATAAAAACCACTTATCCTAATGTTTTCGGATGTTATCTATCGATTTCCGGTCAGAATTGTGATTAAATGCTCTAGAAAAAAAATATGGCTTTATAGAGAAAAGTACTGAAAATTTCGGGATTATTTTTTTTGTATAATTTTTTTTTAGTCCAAAAAGTACTCTAACCTACTCCGGATTGTGGAGGGAGGTGGAGGCAATAGTTGGAGTTGATGATAGAATTTTTTTTGCCGACCTCAACTGACTCTAATCTTTTCAAAATGGCGGATATTGCATAAAATCTCATGAAATATGAATTTTTCTCTAGTATTAACGAGAAAATAATGTTATTGTGAGTTTTTCTTGATCCACAGTCATTTTCCTCAATCAAAACGTATTCAAAATGGCTGCCGGATTTCTCAAGTAATGGCGCGTTTTTCATAATATAAAGTAAATAGGAGTTTGTAATTATACTTTTCCTATGTCATTTCATGTTTTAGTAACATTTCGAGTTATTCCTGGTGAAAAAGTCTGAAATCCATGATGGCGGATTCAATATGGCAGACATCATTCTTGAAAATTCAAAATTTGAAAACGTCATATTTTACGTAGAATTCTGATGGAAAATGTCTTCTCAATCTTTTTCATAAAAATGCGTTCTATCTGAGTAAAAAATAATTTGTCATTCTAACCTCAAAACGAGGTTTTTTCCGGTGTTGAGGTTCTCATGATGAAATCATGAGAATTATATATTATGCACTTAGGGATGTAGGTGCATTGAAGATTTTTTTTCGGAACTTCTCCGCATATAAATAGAAAATATATATTTTGAAATTCTGGCGCATTGACGAATTTTTTTTCCGGAACTTCTTCGCATATTTATTCAAAGAATATTACGTAGACGTACTTTCTGGTGGGTGTGAGAAAAAATCGTATATACACCACGAGAAACAAGTAGGCTGTGTACTTCCGGTGAGTAGTTTGCGCCCGAGCATCCCTAAGAATATAATATATAATTCTCATGATTTCATCATGAGAACGTCAACACCGGAAAAAAACTCATTTTGAGGTTAGAATAACAAATATTTTTTTACTCAGATAGAACGCATTTTTATGAAAAAGATTGAGAGGACATTTTCCATCAGAATTCTACGTAAAATATGACTGTAATTTTTCCGTTTTCAAATTTTGAATTTTCAAGAATGATGTCCGCCATATTGTATCCGCCATCTTGGATTTCAGACTTTTTTCACCAGGGAATAACTCGAAATGTTACTAAAACATTAAATGACATAGGAAAAGTATAATTACAAACTCCTATTTACTTTTTATAATGAAAAACGCGCCATTTCTTGAGAAATCCGTAAGCCATTTTGAATCTGCAATCATTGAAAATTGAAAATTTAGTCAAATATATTCTGTAGTATTGTTTTGATTGAGGTAAATGACTGTGGATCAAGAAAACTCACAATAACATTATTTTCTAGTTAAAATAGGAAAAATTCATATTTCATGAGATTTTATGCAATATCCGCCATTTTGAGAAGATTTGAGTCAGTTGAGGTCGGCAAAAAAATTCTATCATCAATTCCAACTATTGCCTCCACCTCCTTCCACAATCCGAGTAAGTTAGAGTACTTTTTGGACTAAAAAAATTATATAAAAAAATAATCCCTAAATTTTCAGTACTTTTCTCCATAAAGTCAGCCATATTTTTTTCTAGAGCATTTAATCACAATTCTGACACTATACTATTCTGATACTATAGTTACCATTACTATAGTAATTTTTAAAGTGTATTGTCCTGTTAATAGTGTTTTGTTTTTATCTTTATAATTTACTATATATGTATATAGACAGTGCCGCCAATGTTTGTAACGTACCACCTTACATGACAACAATAACAACATTGATTGAGCCCTGATGAAGGAGAAATAAAGCTCCGAAACGTTGGCAAAAATCGAATAGTTGTTATTTATTCCTGGACCTAATCAAATTTTATATTAATAAATCTTGCCTAGGTTTATTAATCCGCGTGTCAGAAGCTCCCCTACAGAACAACCACCAAAGTGATATGCCTGATGGCCAACACAAGAAAAACATTTCGCGATAGCAACTTTAATGAAATTGTGGTGCACTTGAAGAAGATATAATACACGCTGAAGCCTAAAGTTATGCAGCGATATAATCTGGAGCAATTTGCGGGGGTGGAAAGTTGGGAATCTATTCGGAGTTTATGTTCCGGAAGGGGATTTGAAGGAGCTCTTGAAAACTCTTTTTTGACCAATTTAAAATAATTATTACCCAACGGGACATTAGGAAATAATCTTGGAAAAGACATTTTATTTATTAACATATTGTTTAAGACCTTTTTCTTTATAAAATAACATTTAAATTACATGAGAGTCTGTGGGGATAATATATTAAAATATATGTCTTCATGAGCACATGAATATACTTATATGAGAAGAGCCTTGGGTTTGCCTAACACATACATACTTGTCCCAAGACGAGGTTTTGTATATTTGTTATACAGGATGTCCAATTCAATTTCACCGACATGTAACTAGGGTGATAAAAAAATTGATGTGTTTGTGAGTCCGTTACTATGTCTGGTTACTTCATTTGTTCAGCTTGCATTATAAATAAAACTTTCAATTTAGTAACCGACAGTAAATAGCGGCTGTTGCATTAGGTAACTTAAAAAGTAGTACATCAGTTGATGTATAGTATTTCCAACCTCAGTTTAAAACGATATAAAAAAACTGCACTTGCACAACTGGTGCAACTGTCTTTATAAACACAGCTGCACCAACCCGAACGCGTGCCATCTATAGGCGCGCGTAACTTATTTTTCATGGAAATACATAAAAAGTTTTAACGTCAATTAACGTAACATACAACACTATTTTGCAGACTTATTAACTCATAAATGATGACTGAAAATAAAAAAATAACTTCCTTACTACAAAAAAATGTATGTTACCTCTAATTTCTACAATCTGATAAAATTAATATGTGTGTTGTATATTCGTTCTTACAAGAAATATCGTGGATAAGAAAGAGTATCCATAAGGATAACTGAATTTGAGGATTAGGTAACAATTGTTCAGATTCCTCAAATAAATATGCGGTCATAATAGTCATCAGAATGTCTTCATGATAGTCATCAGAAGACTGTTTTATATTTTTGGCTGACAAGAACATTGGGTGATAAACCCATTTTTACTTCCGACAAGCAGAATTATGACACTTTTCCCCTTGAATGTGGCGTATTGAGGCATCTGAGTCGCCTCTACCCAACAGTAAATAACGGAATCTTAGTTAAAAGAAAATGACGCTGGCTTTGCACATGTAAATCTTGGTTCTTAAACGCCCAGCCACAGCCGACTTTAAACAAGCCACGAAGTAAATGCGGCATCGCCGCGCCACAGCTACCTTGGCAGCGACGGTTTCAGCGCGCCTTTTTTTTGTTTTTTTTTTTCGATTTATGTAAAAAAGTTCTCATTATTTTTGTATGAAATTTTTGCTGCAGATAGGCACGACCAGAAGCTACAATTTATGCTAAAGCAGAAGTTAGAACCCTTGTAATTCGATTTAAAAAAATGGTAATTTTTCATCGGTTTTTATGTTTTTGTGCAAAACCTTCTGAACCGATTTTGATCACCAGAAACTAATTTTTTTCGTTTTTTTCAAGTGCTACAACATGCTATTTTTTGTTTTACGAAAAAAAAAATATTTTTCGTCCCTTAATCCGCAAAAAACCGGTTTTCGGCATTTTTATCGTTTTAAAAAAAAAAAAAAAAAAAAAAAAAAAAAAATTGGTGGGATGTTGTCAATAATACAAGTACTCGGATAGGAAAAATGAAAAAGAAATTTGGATAAAATCGGTATGTAGGAACCTTAGTAAAAAAATCGATAAAAGTGCCGAAAACCGTTTTTTTGCGGATTAAGGGACGAAAAATAATTTTTTTTCGTAAAACAAAAAATAGCATGTTGTAGCGCTTGAAAAAACGAAAAAAATAGTTTTTGGTGATCAAAATCGGTTAAGAAGTTTTTGCACAAAAAAAATAAAAACCGATGAAAAATGCCAATTCTTTGAAATCGAATTACAAGGGTTCTAATGGTCGCAGAAACTTCTAAATTGTAGCTTCTGGTCATGCCTAGCTGCAGTAAAAATTTCATGCAAAAATAATCAGAACTTTTTGACATAAATCGAAAAAAACTAAAAAAAAGGCGCGCTGAAATCGTCGCTGCCGGACCCCAAGGTAGCTGTGGCGCGGCGTTGCCACATTTACTTTGTGGCTTGTTTAAAGTCGGCTGTGGCCCAGCACAATTCGATTGTCTCCGTTACCTGGTCTTCTCCATTTTCATTATTTAAATTTTCTTCTATCTGAAATAATCTCCAAAAAGCCATTTTAAAAATATTTTTTTGATTACCATCAGTAATATCTATTTATTAGAAGTAGAATATCACCGCGAAATGTAAAATATATACACATCTATTTACTTACCATAATTACGTAAACGTACATCTCTGCCGAGTTCCAAAAAAAAAACAATGAAGTCTCACATAGCTATTGTTTAATAACTGGTCATTGTGAACATCAGTATGTATTCTTCACCGGCCGGCGTAGTTGTATAGACATGGTCGACTACGTTTCATATACGAGGGTTTAAAGAATATCGATAACGCAGGCGCTGCCTATATTGTGGCATTGTAGAGAAACATAACAACGGCCATCCCTGGTAGAAACGCTGAATTTATAATATTTTAAACTGATATTGGAAATATGCATCATAATCAGGAATATTTTTCATTCCCTTTAAAGTTGATAAATCAAATTGACCAGGCAAAGAAATGGATTCGCAATCATTCTGTTTTAAAAAACCGACTTGCTCTGTTAATTTTTCACAAGATGCAATATCCTTTACCGAAACAGTGGTGTTCTAATGACAGATATTACTTAAGTTAAAAAAAAATCAACCCATATAAAACACCTACGCACTAAAAAGGCAACCTGACGACGAAGTTAAGCAATTCATTTAAAATGTGCACATAAGATGTACTTCAATATAACAAACAAATTATTAAAAATAACGCAAACAAAAAACTTCAACATTATTTTGGTATTTGTTCTGATTTTCATGTAAAGAAGTGTATGTTTTGAATCAGTCTTTGCTGAAACATAAATAAATTCTTGTCAGTTTTCAATTCAATTCAGTCAATTACTTTTCTATAGTAAACATTATTTACGATGCCTAGAATTCGACAAATTGAAAATTATCGTCAATTAAGTGATTTTGAACGTGGCCAGATTGTCTGTATGAGGGGAGGTCGGATTTTCTCTTAGGGAAATTGTCGACCGCGTAGACCGTAATGTGACAACTATTTTAAAATATGGGTCAAGTAGTCTGTAGATGTTCATGGGCGTAGCTGACAATCAGGCCGTCCTAGAAGAACTACATATCGTGAAGAACTTCATCTGAGAATGTGGGCGGTAAGAGACAGAGTTTGTGGTAAATTTTTGGAGATAAACTTTAAAACGAAGAGTGTCTGTGGCTCCGTATATCGATTAATACGATCCTATGGACTTCGCTCCTACTGTTAATTTCTATGCCTACTCCTTACCTACTCTAGTTCATCATGTTCGTAGGCTCGTGTAACGAACGATTGCACTGGGTATAAGAATGGTATTATGTGGTCCTTAGCGACGAGTTACGATTCTGTTTGTTGAATCATGATGGACGCATGAGGATGAGACGTTTCCGTGGGGAACGGAGGAATTTACAACGATCTGTTGAATGCCAACCGCCTGTAAAGGCTTTACGTGTAAACGGTAAAAGTGATGGTTTGGGGGTGCAATATGTTTTGGTAGTAGGTCACCTTTAGTTCTCCTTCGAAGCAATTGGATTAGTTATATAGCCGACGTTTTAGAAACTGTCTCAGTGCTATATCTTCGGGGGTTCATTGAACTAAATTTTCATCAAGATAACGCCCGCCCTTACATGGCAACAGTTACGACAGTTTTTGGAACAGGCTCATGTATACTATTTCTAATGTGAATGTGAAGACATAAAAAAAAGCAAAGTTGTCGGATATATTTTCTAAAATTGCTAAACTCACTATACAATTATACTTCATACTTCAGTAAACTGTTAGTTCGTGACGTTCTTAGAAAGCTAGTTTGGATATAAAAAAAATACAGAGATATAAATTTATTAGTTAGCATTAAAATAAGGCGTTTAAAATTGCCGGAAAAAAATAATTATAAATCAAAACAACTTTATGTATATTATAACTTAAGAAAATTTTGAAGAGCCGGCAACGCCTGGAAATCGGTTAACACTGGCCGATCCATTAGATTATTTTGCTTTGTATCGAATAGGTTCGTTAAATACTTATTCGGTCCACTGTGTCATAAAATGTTTTACGACGTCGTTAAAATGATTTACGACATTAGCAATTCCCTTTTGTTTCCACCAGTGACGTATATTTCAGCTAGGTTTATTAAAACAGACAATTGTTTCAGATTGTCTGGCTAAATGAGCATTATTTACAGAAAATTATATTACAAATATTAAGAGTTGTGTATGAAGGCTAATTTTAATCTCCTATATTGATTTGAATGAAAAAAATTATTACACAATTTTCAAACTTATAAAAGACATGCATGCCATTGGGCGGCGTTAGCCATCAAAGGAATTAAAAATATATGTCTTGACATTGAGTTTAGAAAGACTATACATGGTGCATCCATGGCCTGCAGGTTCCTCCGATCTTTTACCAATTGAACATGTCTGGGATATGATCAGTTCTAGACTGGGTCAATTACCCCATCCACTAGAAATTTTCAACGACCTTCAGCTTCACATACAATGCTTGGAATGATATAATTTGATCATTTGACTTAAGAGTGTCTCTTACCGAGTAAACGAGTGCATAATCACGGAGGTGCAACTCATTACTGAATATTTTACCGTTTAAACTATTGTTTTTTTTTTTGTATTGAAAACTTAATCATTTCTTTGTCTTGTTAAAGTACATCTGAACATTTCAAATACATTGCTCTAATACCGGTTGTTGGGGTTTTTATTTAAATCAGTATATGTATCTGTTTGATGTTTTCAAATGTAATAGGTAGAGACGGAGCTGATAAAGGAACCAACATTTTTAAGAGCAACATATGTAAAAAGCGGGATTCCACCTATGCAACACTGAACGACATGAGGCATGATACATGTTTCCTAGTGTTGCCTGATTATAGGTGTGCGACTATGTGCCACAAAATTCAATAATGTCGAATGCGGAATTTGTCTCTCCACATCGCATGCGCTTTGTCGTCTATGTTTGTAGCATGAATCAAAACGATTCCATTCAGGCAACTTCAGTTTGGTGCATCATGTCTTTACGAAAAGTCGCGGCAGCTGCATATTTGGTAATAGATTTGAATCGTAAAAGAAAGAAGGTCTCGATATGTTGGTGTTGAAGAAACACAATATAATTTATACAACAAATTTCAGGAACAGTACAATTATATTTAATAGCCAACTCCTTTAACTTGTCATTTTGTATTCTATTGTCTTTATATTCACTAATTTTATTATTCCACAATGCGGGTGAATTATGGTAATCTTCAATGAATGTTGTTGTTCTTGCATTATTCCACTCCATGTGGTACACTACAAGTCGCCCGATCCGATTGCTGTTGGATAGCGACGACAATGTTCGACACGTTCAATTTTGTCGAGAGGTGACGCATGCGTGACGACAACAACACTCGACACGTAGCATGCCACAAATAGACATGTTTCTTGTGGCATCGAGTTACTTCAATGGAAAGACTTGTGTAGCATGCGTCAATGCCGCATGCTACATGTTGCCTAAAAAGTTGCCTCAGTGGAATCCCGCCTTAACTCGTCTGAACGATACACTCTGATAATGCGAGTGCAGCAAAGCTGATTCGGGTAGAGTTTCGGATGGGTGAGCCTATCTGCTCTGAGAAGTTTGTCGGGTAGAGGGTAGTATCACAGGTGGCAATCTGCGCTATCTGATAATCCTCTGTCAGTGGGTTCGAGTTCCGCTTAACAGAATTGATAACTCTGTTAGGACATGGGTGTTACAGTGTGAGTGTATCGTGGGTTAGGTGGAAGAGCTCCGAGTGGCGAACCCCGCCTTCGAAACATCAAAGGCACACAAAAACATTATGGGAAAATATGGTATTCCAAAACATGTTTAATGAACTTGATTTTTTCTGTCGTTCCAAAAAATATTCAAACTTTTTTTCAAAGTTCAGATTTTTTCCGATTCAAAGGACAATGTTAAAAATAGCCGTTTTTTAACGCATCTGGGGCACGAACGAAACCCTACAGAAATGATTGTTTATGATTAGTAGAAGTCAGTAATGTTCATAGAAAACCCTAAAAGTCCGGAGAAAACTAGTGCGCTATCTATATAGTACATCATCTCAATCGACTGCTAGTCTACAAGACAGTTACAACAAAAATAAAAGTTTTCAAACCCAAATACCAGACCATATACCTTTTTTGGTTTTTGGGCCGCTGAATCCAAATCTGAGACTCGTTTAGCTCTCTCACCGCAAGATTTTTTTTAAGCTCATTTGAAGGTTATATCAGGCTCATATTATGTCATTATAAGGTTGAATATAGTAAACATGTTCCAATTACTTGTTCTATATGTTTTCGGGGTCACCCGATCTGAATCCGAAGTCCATTTGATCACACTGTTGAGGTTCAAGCCCATTCCAAGGTCAAAAGAGGGTCATTGGGTTATAGTAAGATAAAATAATAAAAAAACACATAACTATGCGAGGATCATTTAGCCACAAAAAGTGTTTCCCTGAACGTACCACTTTTTATGTTTTTTTTTTTGGGTTTTTATTTTTTTGTTTTTTTATCATTTTTTATATTTTTTATTTATTTATTATTTTTTTAGATTTCTTTTTGTATTTTATAAGGTATTTTTTTGTTTTTTTAGTATTTCATTTATTTTCTGTTTTTAAAATTCTACTGAAATTGTTATCGATGTATAGTAATACCAATATTTCATTATTCATAATCTCTTTCAATTTCGCTCTCATTCTCATCATCGTTTTCAAAATCAAAAACTTGTTAATGATCTGGAGCACGAGGAATCTCGTTCAGATTTATTGCGTATCCAAAATACCACAATATCAGCATTACGTGCGAACAGCAACCTACTGTTCTTTTACCTACCTTACATCCGCAAGTATGCCCAATAATAGTGTTTTCCTTTTTCTTGCTGAGACACATTTTTGACATTTCTGAGACACATTTTGTGGCTAAATGATTCTCGCATAGTCTTTTTAGGCGAATGACCTTAAAACTCAATAGTATAATCAAATGAACCTCCGATTTAAACTTATAGAACAAGTGTCAGGAACATAGACATACTTATGTCTATGGTTAGGAACGTGCAGCGTTTTATTCTTAATTTGGCCTTATAGTAACCCTAGAATGACTCTCGATTGATCTTGGAATGACCTTGAACCTCAACAGTGTGATCAAATGGACTTCTGATTCAGATCGGGTGACCCCGAAAACATATAGAACAAGTTATTGGAACATGTTTACTATATTCGACATTATAATTACATAATATGAGCCTGATATAACCTTCAAATGAGCTTCAAAAAAAATCTTGAGGTGACAGAGCTAAACGAATTTCAGATTTGGATTCAGCGGCTCAAAAACCAAAAAAGGTATATGGTCTGGTATTTGGGTTTGAAAACTTTTTATTTTTGTTGTAACTGTTTTGCAGACTAGCAGTCGATTGAGATGATGTACTATATAGGTAGCGCACTAGTTTTCCCCGGACTTTTAGGGTTTTCTATGAATATTACTGACTTCTACTAATCATAAACAATCATTTCTGTAGGGTTTCGTTCGTGCCCCAGGTGCGTTAAAAAACGGCTATTTTTAACATTGTCCTTTGATTTTAAATCACATTTTCGACCGCATTGTATATTTGCCCCCAGAATTTGCGTTCCGAAAATTCATCTCGTTTCATACGTTAATTTAAGCGCACTCCCGATGTGCCTAATAGACCGCGAATGATTTCCGGAAACTAAAATTCAGGGAGGCAAACTCGATATTATTTCGCTGGAGATCTATCAGCGTTCAACAACTCAATAAATCAAACACCCCGGGGCACAAATCAAAAGCGAGGGAAGCAAAAAGCAGAATGTAACCGAAGGAAATTCGCACAAAGAAATAAAATAAACTTGTCCTTCGACTGATCCTATCCCAGCGTGCGTCGGGGAAAATAAGCAACGGATTAATTTTATTTAAATCAGTAAAGTTAAAGTTTAAGTATTCCTTAACTGATGGGATATGCTTTATAAATTACTTGAATAAACTTTGGTCGCTCGACTGGGGTGATTCCTGGAAGTTGGGTACAAAATATTATGAGGCTTATTTCCTTGGAAAATAGCATCCTAAATTGTTAAAATCTTTTTCTGCTTACTCACATCTCTAATATTCGCGCTATGATTATTTAGCTTTCACTGCGACTAAGAAATATAAAAAACTTATTATTATCAGCTCAGCGATATTACTGGACACATATAGAAGTGGAAATTTCGGGGAAATATTGGTTTTGTCATTTGCTGAATAATTATTTATCGAATAAAACATCATATCCTAAAAGTATACCCTATAGTAAACCCTATATTTATAAAAATGCATTTATGTACAATCAATTAATATAAGCCAATTTCATTTTCAGGCGATAAGCCAATTTCAGATGTGTTGCGTATAATAAGGTTTACTGTTATCTTTCTTCAACTTGACCGTAAAACAATTTTAAAATGTCTAATAGGAATATTATGTTATGAAGAACTAACATATGAAGAACTTTGGCTAATATTTATAACCTAAATAATAACCTAAACTGTGTTCTTTCTATATTCATTACAAGTCATCTATATTACTTTCACAAAACCCAAGTTGACACACTTAGCTTCTCTACGCAACATACATATGTACAAAACAGTTAATATGTAATTTGTTTATCGAGAGCATCAAACATTAAATAAACATTTTATTGCGGCAGACAGAAACAGAGCCGGCTAATAATAGATCAAACAGTAAGATACTCTCTCAAAGAGTTCAATAAAGGAACGAGGGTGAGCAGCCCCTTTTCCAGCCATCTCGGAGATTTGCCGGGGTTGAAATATCTCTCTCCTTCCTTTCTAACAGACCTGCCTGGTACCTCAAATTTATTATCCTCCGCGATGAAAGGAAAACTGGTTTCTGTAAATATGGCATAAAGTGTATAATAAAACACATTTTCTGGATTCTACAATTTGTTTCTGCCATAATGCAATGCCGCGCGTTCATTGTTAGGGGGGATTTTTTTGGAAAGTAATATTAAATGGACTGAATATGTTTATTAAAACTTGTGTCAATTTTGGTTCTTTGCTTATGAAAGTAGTGTTAAAATAACGGACAAAATGAATGTTTTGAAAAGCTTTTATTAGTATGAAGTGTTTAAAATTGGATCGGACAAACTGCAGAAATTCTAATGAATAAAAAAACCGTTGCCTGAGTAATCATTACTTCTACGTCCAATTTTTCCATATTTTATTATACTAAATCGCTAAAAACAACAGGTTATGTTCTTAAAAGTGTGAAAAGTGGATATGACCTTTTTGATCTACAAGATCAACTTGACATTTATTATTACCATATATATGACTTATAACCCATATGACCTTGATGACTTATATGAACTTTATTACCAGTGTGGCTTTTGTGACCTATATATATGACCCATATGACCTTGATGATCTGAATGACATTGAAAGAAATTATGAAAAGATGCCAAAAATATGGGCCATGTCACTTCATTAGATTTTTAAAAATTTTCAGTGGTTCAGCGAAACCACTGAAGTTTTCGAAACCACTTTAGTTTCAAATGCCATTTTTGCCATAAAAGCAATATCGCAAAATAATACATGTATTAATACAACCGAAAATTAGAGTATCAAAAAATGTAATAATAACAATGTTCCCCAATGTTTTTACAGCGACTTGAAGAAGCCAAATAAATGAATATTTTTCGTTCGACCTATATTCCAGATATTATTTTTTCTATGGTATCATAATCCTGACCGCAATAAATAGGTCCGAAAAAAAAATATATAAGCACGATATATAAGAGCGGAGGGTTAACAAATGTACAGGGTGTCTACGAAGACAGAGAGATACGCGTTTCAGGTTTTTGCAAATGACTCGAAATTTGGAGTCTTTCAGCATATTTCACGTTTTCCCATAGCCAACTATATCTGAGAAATAAATAAGAATTTGGGATTTTTAAATCGGACATCCTGTATATTTTTCTATAATTATATTTTACAAGAATGCATTGTATCCAATTGTGGTCCAAATGTGATCCAAATGTGATATCCACCAAGTGGTGTTTTTCGATTTTTTTTTCAACACAGAGAAACTTGAATCAAAAATTACAAAAAAATGTACACGGCTACTGTTATTTTCTGCAGTGTAGGTATGTATTCATAGGGCGATATACATATATGGTCTATATCATACATATACAGTGTGGAGCAGCCAAATGGAATCAATTCAGTAGCTCTATTATTATGCAATTTTTTAGAAAATTCGAAGACACGTCAATTTATAATTCTAAAATGACATCTTGCGACGTAAAAAAAGTCATCCCTAAATTCAACTCCCTTCAGGTGACAGCTACAACCCCTAAATTTTCAAATTGGAAGTGATATGAAGGGGCTTGTGATACTTCATTTGAAAGGTCTTTTTATTCTCTATTCAAAACTGCTATGGTTTTCAATTTTATTGCAGACATTAACAAGAGAAAAAGATACATTTCTCCAGCGTGGAAATTGGTTACATTAAATAAAAAACAAATCATTAATAATGTAGCAGATGTTCAAAATGCATGCCTCCAGTATCTTGGCAGCATCCTAGACGTAAATAGAAATATCTTCTAACGTTAGTTAACATCTGCGGGGTAATCAACCTAATTACAAGTGTTATTTTTTCTTCTTAAGTCAGCTAAATCGTCGGGTTTGGTTTTGTAGACCATACTTTTTACATATCCCCATAGGAAGAAGTCTAACGACATGAGAACAGGTCATCGTGCAGGCCATTCTACAGAACCGCGTCTCCCTATCCAGCGATTTGGAAAGATTGTGTAGAGATATTGCCGGACATTGCCTTCGTAATGTGCTTGTGCACCATCCTGCTGGAACCATATTGCATTACCTGGAATTTGTGGGTTTCCTTCAGATGGATACAAGTTTGCCATTGTCGGTACAACATTATTTTGGAGCAGCGCTAAATAAGTTTCTCCAAAGTCAAATTGCCGTCAATGACGAAGGGACCAGTGATATTTTCTCCAATTATTCCTGCCCAAACTTTCTCAGGTTTTGCGTGTGTAGTTCCCTCATCCAGTGAGGATTTTCTCTCGATCAATAACGGCAATTAACATGACCGTGAAGTGTAAATATAGATTCATCCGAAAATAAAACATTTTCTATTTGTAAAGTATTGTCATCTATCATTATTTGTTTACAAAAGAGAATTCGTCTATCAAAATCGTCTTCCACGAGCTCATTAGTTGGTACCAGTTTATATGGTAAGGTAACCAATTTGAAAATTTAGGGGTTGTAGCTGCCACCTGAAGGGGGTTGAATTTAGGGATGACATTTATACGTCGCAAGATGTCATTTTAGAATCAGAAATTGTCTCAGAATTTTTTAAAAAGTGCATAATAATGGAGCTACTGAATTTATGCCATTTGGCTGTTCCACACTGTATACCTACCTACAGGTAAAGATACTGAAAACTGAAGTCAGTTCGTATCTCGCAACCCGTTCGCGTCTTTGATATGGATACACAGTTCTGCTACATGAAGAATGACACTATGATACGATATGTTGACATGCAACAAATGGATAACCGGCCTTAACAATTAAACGTATTTCGACAGGCAACGCCGCGCGCCGTCAGCAGTTCACAAACGCCTCAAATGTTCACCGAGTGGAACGATTTCCCTCGCTTTTCAAAATAAAACGTAATTTTGTCAAAGCAGTAGGAGTGACTTTCTACCAAATAAAAATGTTTTTATCTTGATTGCCTGCGCCTGTAACGCAAATTAAATTTAAATGTCAAACAAGACGGGCACTACGGGTAATGTTTATTTTTTTCTTATAAGACAGGCCGCGGGGGCAAACAAGATTTTCCGATCTGCATTTTCTTGGAGGTAGAGATAACGTCATCAATCACCATTAAAGCTATATTTAATTGCAGAGAGTGTCCGTAACTATAGTCCACCAAATAAATAATAAAATGAATTAAACATATAAATAATGAGAAAAAAAGATATAATAACATATAAATGTGACAAATAAACAGTGAGATATTCAGTGCTGGCGTAAGAATGTTTCATTCGAGGATAATAAAATTCATTAGAAAATGTCCCATTAACTCCACTTAAACAAACCGTATAGTCCAGGTGAGGTAGCAAAATTAGTGGCGGCACTTTCTCAACGTGATAATTAGGAGAAAAATCGTACGAATCGAATGAAAATGTTTTGGACAAAATCCTGATTGTAGGTTCATTGCGAAAAAATTGCTAAAAGGTGCAAAAAAAAGGTTTTTTCGACTTTTAGGAACGAAAAAAATATTCCGTTGTAGAACTTGAAAAGACGAATAAAATAGTTTTCGGATCATTAAAATCGGTTAATATCTTTTTGAACAAAAAATAAAAACCGCGAAAATTATCGAATTTTCGATGTTCAATTACTCGGTCTCTAATTATTCTAGAAATGTCCTCCGGGGCTCAAATTGTAGGGTTTTCGAACATCTATCTACAGTTAACTTCTTGTCAAAAAATATTCATAAGTTTTCGCGCAAATTGTGTAAAAGTAAAAACAGGTAATTTATTAAAACGGCCCCTATTTCCAAAATAATTATCGTAGAGCAATTTTGCAAAGAGCTACGCGTTCTTGAAGAATTCCTCTACAACCATATCAAATTTGAAGTCGATCCGATAATAATAAGTACCTCAAAAGCGCGTCTGAAAAACGTGCAATTTTAGAGAGCGGCCGCGTGGACGCACGAGCGAAGGGGAAGTGGCGCGGTGGTGGGGGAACTCTCTCTCGCGGGCCCGGCGGGGGCCCCCGCGGGACCCCCCGCTCTATTCTCCCGCGGAAGTAGGGGTGGTTATTTGACATAAGCGATGGTTAGGTGCCTATTACCTAATGAAGTTTGTTTACAAAACATTTTTTAATGAAGTTCTTACTTAGGTGATATTTACACAAGTTCACATAGTTAACAACATTGGAATGAAGGTAAATACAAAATTAACAGCGCCCGCTCCGAAGACGTTGACAACATGAAGACATGTTGTCAACGGTCCGCTACTTAGGTGACCGGTCTGTACTTAGCTTTTACAGTATTGCTGGGATCCCCCGCCACCGATGACGTTTAAACTGCACTGTACTTCAACCAAAAATAAGAAAATGAGTTATTGCAAATCGCGCATTACAGACCGACAAAAATACTCGGAATCCAGTACTCATCACTTACGACAGCATGTCCTTCCATTATAGTTTAGATAGTCAGTACTGGCGTATGCGTCTCCTTTATTTAAGATATAATTTGTGTCTTTGGGTCATAAAACTTTTGGTTATTAGTAAAGTTGGCATACGGCGACGCAAGATGTAGGCAACTCGCGTAGCGTGTGGTGGGGATGAAGACATGTTGTCAACAGTGTTGCGAGTCTAAACAAAAACCAGTTGTGTGTCGAAACCAAATTCAGTTTACAAAAATGAATGAGACTGTTGCTGCTGGTGTGAGTGCTGCTTTCATCATAATAACTGCTCATGCCCAAACATGAAAAAAAGCTTGTGGCAGGGGGACTTTTTAAAAAACGCAAGAAGCCATTGTGACAACTTAATGTCTGATTTATTTCTGAACGATGGCAGGTCGTTTCGCAATTTCGTCAGAGTAACATAATCTGATTTCGAAGAAATTCTTTGTTTAGTGGCCCTAAAATCTCCAAAGAGAATACAAACTACAGTGCTGCTATTCCACCATCAATTAGATTAACGGTTACGATGATATTTAGTTACAGATGATTCGTTTACTAGTCTAATGTATTTGTTTAAATTATCAAAGTAATCAATTTCCTGGGAAGCCATGATTGAAGTTCTTATAGGATACAGTCAAGTAAATAAATAATCAAGACATATTTATTATTAATATATTCTCACTAGAACTATTATGTATTACACAAACAAGGTTTATTGAGAATTCTTCTTGAGAATAGCCTAAAATTTCACTACTAGATTTTGCACCAATTGTTGACGACACTAAAGTTTACAGAATTATTCTGTAAACTTTGACGACACACGTCTACCGTACACACTGAGCGATGTTTTCCATTTGAAGTGGAAAACACGGATACAAGCAATAATCAACAAATTTCTTTGATGTCATGCCGCCCGATGTTGCCGAGTATCCGTCAACTTGATGCTGGTTGACGGGATACATGTTGCCAACACCAAAATCAACAAGTTGCCCACATTTTGTTGACCGGTCTGTACTTAGCTTTACAGTATTGCTGGGATCCCCCGCCACTGATGACGTTTAAACTGCACTGTACTTCAACCAAAAGTAAGAAAATGAGTTATTGCAAATCGCGCATTACAGACCGACAAAAATACTCGGGATCCAGTACTCATCACTTACGACAGCATGTCCTTCCATTAGAGTTTAGATAGTCAGTACTGGCGTATGCGTTTCCTTTATTTAAGATATAATTTGTGTCTTTGGGTCATAAAACTTTTGGTTATTAGTAAAGTTGGCATACGGCGACGCAAGATACAGGCAACTCGCGTAGCGTGTGGTGGGGATGAAGACATGTTGTCAACAGTGTTGCGAGTCTAAACAAAAACCAGTTGTGTGTCGAAACCAAACTCAGTTTACAAAAATGAATGAGACTGTTGCTGCTGGTGTGAGTGCTGCTTTCATCATAATAACTGCTCATGCCCAAACATGAAAAAGAAGCTTGTGGCAGGGGGACTTTTTAAAAAACGCAAGAAGCCATTGTGACAACTTAATGTCTGATTTATTTCTGAACGATGGCAGGTCGTTTCGCAATTTCGTCAGAGTAACATAATCTGATTTCGAAGAAATTCTTTGTTTAGTGGCCCTAAAATCTCCAAAGAGAATACAAACTACCGTGCTGCTATTCCACCATCAATTAGATTAGCGGTTACGATGATATTTAGCTACAGATTACTAGTCTAATGTATTTGTTTAAATTATCAAAGTAATCAATTTCCTGATGTCATGCCGCCCGATGTTGCCGAGTATCCGTCAACTTGATGCTGGTTGACGGGATACATGTTGCCAACACCAATATCAACAAGTTGCCCACATTTTGTTGACCGGTCTGTACTTAGCTTTACAGTATTGCTGGGATCCCCCGCCACTGATGACGATTAAACTGCACTGTACTTCAACCAAAAATAAGAAAATGAGTTATTGCAAATCGCGCGTTACAGACCGACAAAAATACTCGGAATCCAGTACTCATCACTTACGACAGCATGTCCTTGCATTATAGTTTAGATAGTCAGTACTGGCGTATGCATCTCCTTTCTTTAAGATATAATTTGTGTCTTTGGGTCATAAAACTTTTGGTTATTAGTAAAGTTGGCATACGGCGACGCAAGATATAGGTAACTCGCGTAGCGTGTGGTGGGGGTTGTCTCAATTTGATTTGATTACAATAGTCCCATGTCAGCTGGTGCTGTCGTGCATCCTCTACCGTATGCAATAAGTTGAATAGTGCAATATAATTTCATAAGAAAATATGCAAAATGCTACTAATTAGGTACTTTCGTTTATTACATTTATGATATGTACGCCTCCGTGGCATATCCCGTTTCTGCCATTTTTACTCATTAGTTAAAATTTATTCACATTAACTCACCAAGCTTCGTTGGTGTTTAATAAATGCTAGTAAAATGCACTACTAAAACAAATATTACATACATACTTTGGACTGTCAACTGATTATTATTAAGGTAATCCGCATCTCGTGCAACCCCGCCACTGACGCTGTTAAAGTACACTAGCCTTGACTGATATTTTGACTTTTAATGACGTTGATTAATTTAATTTGATTTAAGTTGATTGATTTGATCACTTCTACCCCTTTCTAGGCAATCAGTAAGTGTTTTTTCTGTCAACTTAATTCTGTAAAATTATCATTTAGTGCTGTAATATATGTAGTTAATAAAGCTGTATCTTTGTTAAAAGATTTTTTTTAAACCGTTTCAATTCAGTCTGTCAGGAATCATCAATTCTTTGAGAAATGAATCTTAGTCTGCTGCTTTGGTCAACTTAGTCTGGGACACTAGGTATAGGAAAAATTTGCTTATTTTCATTTCACATACAAGATGCTATTTTTGAAATTTGGTTACTTACGTAGTTTTTAAATGAACAATTCTATTAAACCCTTCGTATGATTTTGGGTGCAAGATTACTCGAATTTCTCTCGCATGACCTTGCAATCCTCCGTTGATTCTCCCAAGGTAATTCCGTGCAACAAGCAATAATATCGTTACCATAGTCCGTATTACCTTCCATCTAATTGGACAGGGCTATCGTTTCGAACGTATTGCCAAATCCACTAATTAAAGTGAGTATACATAGGTACGTACACACGGGACTTAAGTTTGTTTTGAGTAATGTAACGTGGTGATTTACTTTCAAGTAATATCAGATACTTAATGGAGAAACTTAATCAGAAATATAGAACTTAATCAGGGTACACAGTACGCCGATAAATGATAATACTAATTATAATAATATAGAATATTTGCATACCTTTACACAAGTAGTAAACACTGGTAATTTTAGTATAAGTATTCAATATAACAATCAACGGCTCGGAGAACTTTCACTTTTTTATTATCATTCATTATCATTCGTAGTAAACATTTATTGTATTTGTTTTTTGAAAATCTTACTCCTTTATAAAAAATATCAGATTAAAATTAAACGTCATGTTACAAACCTCGCATAACCTGGTACAACAATGAAACGGCATTTTAGCTTACGCTGTCGAACTTCTCATATGTGTGCGTTGTTCGAATCCCGGATGAGGAAGGGGATTTTTTAATTGTCTCGCTTTCTTTCTCAGAATTTGAAATGCAACCACCGATACCCGTGCTTGCTCTAGATTTGATAATGTCCTGAGTTTTCCGGGTTCCCCTAGGACTGGAAAGCAAATCGTTACCGAAATAATCTTAGTTCCCAAGGCCCCACGGCAAATGATAATAGTAGACATCCTTTGCCCGCACAGATCCTATAGAAGACCTCTGGAGTTACACTTTGGAGTAATTGTTAGGAGAATATTATACAGCTCCACAAAAAAAAAAAAAAAACAAACAAAACAAAAATATTTTTCCTGGGACCTAATCTACCTTACTATATAATCGACCATGCTGAAACCGAATCTGATGTTCAGATAACCCCATAACCCCATCACGTCGTTTTTTTTCTAACCTTAGGTGGAAGAGCGCCCAATGGCGACCCCTCGCTCCCGTTAAATCTAAAGGTACAAAAAAAGGCTAAGCGAGGGAGGAAATTCATGGTGTCCCAAAATTTTTTTAACAATGTGGCAAATTTATAATAAGAATGCCGCAATATTCTTGGCGAATCTGGTCGCCATTACTCCTCTGCCGATATCACTAGGGCGTATATTTCTACATTCCATAATCTCCAAAGGTGCTTCAGCTCGATTCCTATGTCCTCATATTTCGCAACCTTCTCTCGGCTTCATCCTTCTGAATCTTGTGGGTAAGTGGCACTGCGATTTATACGATGATCCCACTTCGTTGTGTCTTGTTTATCAGCACAATATCTGGTTGGTTGAAATCCACTGCTTTATCGGTGATAACTAGCCTATTCTAGTACATCACTGCTACTTTTGACTCCAGCACAATTTCAGGTTGAAGTATGACGGTGCCGTCGCTAAAAGATCATGCTTGAGCGTCAGTTGTTGGTGGTGGCTGGTAGATCTTTGCAAGCTGATTGTGCCTGTCGGGATATGCTGACTCGCAGAACACCCTCCTATTATATAACACATTGAATTATGCAACACTATAATTTCGCCTGCGAATCCAGATTTCCTGCATACATCTTCGACATTATTCCTCAGGATATGTTCCTGAGTTTCTACGAGTAAGCATTTACAACCCTGTCCTGAATAGCTGTCAAGAAGCTAGCGGATCCTTGGTTGATGAGTAGTTTTCTTCTTAAGGAAGTTTCTTGCTTCGGTCATTTTTTTGTTTAGTAGACCCCTACCACCTCATCTTCGTGGCCAGTAAAATCTGATTACTGTTGAGTTGGTATGTATAGTCCCGTCGCTTTCGGAAGGCGATGAAGGCAATACAATGTTGGTGGTTGGTTGGCCTCTGATCTAAGTAATTCATCCGTAGCATTAGTCGCAGAATATTAAGGGGCATATATGGGCGCAACTTAAATACATCACACATAAATTAAGTGGAAAACAGTTAGACGTATTTATCGGGTCTCACCAACGTTTTATTGCCTACATCGGCTTCCGTATACGACTCGATTATATTCCGAAGAATTATATTATTATTATTGCAGACGCTCGGTATAAATGAAGATGCTTGGTAAAAAATGTGCCGCGGGATATAGGCTTACGCATTATAATATAATACATTGCTATATATTATAAAACATTCTTATTACAAAAATAATATTTGTAACTAATACACGGTGGAGACTTTAACTGGAATATATTCGCTAGCGGGGTGGTGAATGATTTTTAAAAAAATTCCCGAGACACGTCAACTTTTAAATGTATTTACCTACATTTTGCAAGTAATATGAAAAATATAGCCCTTCAGGGGTGGCTGAAACCACCCTCGACATGATTTTTTTCAAATGCAACCCTATGGCTTGTGACCCCTCATTGTAAAGCTGGTGGAAAGAGGAATCCCACGCACTGAACAAATTTTAATTTTTAGTATGTTTGTAGGGTTGCATACAATTAAAACAATTTAAAAATTAAATTTATTTTCAACGTAACAATTGTTCAAAATGTGCACCATTCACTTGTTGGCAGCATCCCAGTCTGTGGTAGGTTTCGTCCCTTACATTATGCAATATTTGCGGTGTTATTTTTCCGATTTCCTCTCTTATCCTTTCCTGCAGATCTGTTATGTTGTTGGGTTTCTGAATGTAAACCCTACTTTTAAGATGTCCCACAAAAAGAAATCCAGTGGTGTAAGATCTGGAGATCTTGCTGGCCACTCAATATTACCTCGCCTCCCAATCCACCTACCGGGAAAAATTCTGTCCAGATACTGACGAACAATGGCAGCATAGTGTGGTGGGGCCCCATCTTGCTGAAACCATAACTTCTCGTCGGTCAAGTTAGGGTTTAAGGGGTTTGGAAATAAATGACATAGCACTGGCATTAGTTCGTGCTGGAGTAAACGCAAGTATCTTGCTCCATTAAGAGTGTCATCAAAGAAAAATGGTCCTACAATTCTATCTTGTATTATTCCGGCCCACACATTAGTTTTCTGTGGGCGCTGAGTATGAAGTTCCCTCATCCAATGGGGGTTCTCTTCAGCCCAGTAACGACAATTTTGGCGATTTACGTGACCATTTAATGTAAAAGTAGCCTCGTCAGAGAAAACTATTCACTCTAAAGATAACTGGTTTTGATCAATACAAGTCATCAATAAATCGCAAAATTCCACTCGTCGATCTGGATCATCTTCAAGTAGCTCTTGAACAGCTTGCATTTTCTATGGGCGTTTTTTCTCATATGTAAGTATTTTTAAAACTGTTTTGTGATTAAGATTACTATGACGGGCCAGTTGACGGGCTAGAGTGATTGGATTTTCTTCTAGAGCAAGCAACAAATTCAACTTCGTGTCGTCATCAACAACAGCCTGCCTCTTACTCGGTACTTTCCTGACATGACCCATCTCTCGATATTGTGCCTCAATTTTACTAATGGCACCTTGATTTAGTGGTGGCAAGTCAGGATGCGTTTTCTCGAAACAAGCGAACAACTTCGCATTGAGTTCGCGCCCTATCACCATATCCAATCATCATCAAAATTTCGATTTTTAGTGATTCAGTTAAATAAGACATTTTCACCAATTTGAAATAACACTTCGTTTCAAACTCTGAATACAGCATACAAACTAAATTACTCTTTGCGGCCGTGTAAAACCACTAGCAAAAAATAACAAATATCAGTTGTGACAAAAAATTGCTTGGAATTTTTTGTGGGGACATATGAAAAGTAAGGTTTACATTCCAAAACTAAACAACATACATTTTGAGTACGAAATTGTTGCGTTAAAAATAAATTAAACTATAAAATTACGTTTTAATTGTATGCAACCCTACAAACATACTAAAAATTAAAATTTGATCAGTGCGTTGGATTCCTCTTTCCACCAGCTTTACAATGAGGGGTCATAAGCCATAGGGTTGCCTTTGAAAAAATCATGTCGAGGGTGGTTTCAGCCACCCCTGAAGGCCTATATTTTTCACATTACTTGCAAAATGTAGGTAAATACATTTAAAAGTTGACGTGTCTCGGGAATTTTTTGAAAAATCATTCACCACCCCTCTAGCGAATATATTCCAGTTAAAGTCTCCACCGTTTATTAACTATAGTAACAAAATCAATAAACTCACACAGTATAACCATATATGTATGTAAAACTTACCCTCCTAATTAGCTTGATGATGTAGTTCGAATAACAATACTATCACGAACTGGAGAAGATTCGTAAAAACTTTGTAGCATCAGATAAGTTTCTATAGTTGTCTCCAAAAGTCTTGTTCGCTGTGGTGAAAATTTATGCGTACATTTTGAGAACGACCGTTCGACATCTGCCGATGTAATTCGGGCATTAAACTACTCTTTACACTCACCTAAGGGGCTTTCCCTCTTTTTCGCTGGAAAAAAAGGTTTTTTTGGGATTTTTTTTTTAAGAAAGTATAAAACGGATTGAGACATTTTTTTTAATTAAAAGATACAGGTATGTCGGTTACATTTAATTTTTTATTTATTTTTTAAACCAAAATGGCGGCCGTCGATCCTTCCAATTCAGCTACTTCAGGCGGACATGTCTCATGTTAATGAGAATTTTCTACGACGCATAAAATTCCCTACGATTTTTATCATAGGGGTTTTTTTGAAATTCAAATTTTACGCGGTTTGGTGCAACTTTGAAAACAAAAGTTAGATTTTCACCTTAAATTTCTACCTTTAAATTGTTATTAAAAATCGAATTTTTTGCAATATCAAAAAATCCTATGTTGATCACTAATGGCATCATTTGTGAACATTTTTAAAATAAAAATCATTAAAATCGGTTAATTAGTGTCAGAGAAAAATCTCATTCCAGTTTCAAAAATGTTGTTTTGAGAAAAATGCGTTTGAAGTTTTTTTTTACGTTTTTTTTTTCATATAATTATGAAATTTTTTTTACTTACAGTTCGTCATCAATTCGGGGCCCGTACAGGACACCCTCCTCTGCCTTGTAGACCTCATTTTGGCTTCACGTCAGATAGCGTCACGCATTTTACCACTGAATCCGTATTTCGCCGAATACGGATAATAAGTAACAGACCGTAATAAGTTGTCAATTCGCATATTACCTTGATGTTGTCAGTTTTCCTGTACCTCTTCCCCCGAGTCCCTTGTTTGTTTTCTTCGCATTACGGAGCCTGGTTCCCATGCGTTTTTCTCCACGTGACCGACGCATTCCTTTTTCATTACTTCCGGATAGCTGTTGTACGGGTCCAAATGCAAAATCGCCTTGAAGGTCTTACTGTCCCCGTCGCCAATATACTGAGCATATTTTACATTATGCATTTCTTCCGATAGTTGAAACACTTCCTTTACACTGTCCACCTCCATTTTCCCTGCGTGACTCTTTTCAAGTGCCGGGACCGTCGTCACTAATCCGGCTGTAACTCGAAATCTAATACGAGGATCACTTTAAAATTTCAGGACAATAAAGTTGAATGTATAACGCATCGATTTCAGTAAAAAAAAAAAACGATTTTTTGAAACCGAAACGCGGGAAAGCCCCCTTAATGGATCTGTAAATACACCATCACTTTGTCTTAATTTGGTAAAACCGATGTCTTTTTTTAATACAGTTTATCAAACTTATTTTTAACTGCGTCAGCTATAGCTTGTAGCAGCGAATTTACTTGTCCACTATTTGTAGCGACTTAACTAATGACACTGTTCTGTAATTTGTGTATGGTGTCAGACAAACCTTTATAATTACTATGAATAGTTTTTTTAAACCTGTTTTAACGGTCACATCTTGACATTTTGTCTGGCTCTCCTTGATAGCTGCAGCTTCGGTAGCTTTTGAATTATAAAATAACAGTTTTTATTTGCTGGAAATATCTCGTCAATACATAACCACATCCGTGTATTTTTTAATGCACTTTTATTCCACTTTAGTAAGTCACTGCATACAGTTCTGTTACGTAACGTGCGACTTGGTAACAGCATCTATAGGCCAGTCAATAGAGCTTTTTGACATGACACGATTGATACCTGAAATCCGACTACGGGATACTTTTAACTTCAGTCCTTAGATGAAAACGTATATTAATTGGACTAGGAAATAGTACACTTTTTTTTTAATAACAAATTAGTGAAAAAAAATTGAGTTTTTTCAGTTTTTTGCTTATAGAAGAAAAGCTATTGAAGCAATTACATCGCATCCAAATTTTGAAAGTTGTAGAGAATTCAAAAACCTTTAAAATGAAAAAAAGTCAAGTCAATCGGTACATTTTTCGCTGGGAAAACTCGAAAAAAACGCAAAAAAACTACCTTTTCTTAATAATAATAATAATAATAATAATAATAATAATAATAATAATACTCACCCTATAATTACTCCGAAGAGTAACCCCTTAGGTCCTCTCAGGGACCTGTGCGGGAAGGAGTGGCTATTATTATTATTTGCCATGGCGCACTGGGAGCGACTTAAGATTATTTCGAATTTCATTTGCTTTACAGTTCTGAGGAAACCCAGAAAACTCAGAACATTACCAAATCTAGGGCATGTGCGGTTGGATTGGCATCTATGCGTCCACACCTATACACTAGTGTATTAGTGGTTGCATATCAAGCCCTGCCGGAGAAAGCGAGACAATTAAAAATCGCTACCCCGGCCGGGACTTGAACAACGCGCACAGAGGTATCGCGACTGGAAAGACGGCGCTTTAACCCACTCGGCTACCCGTGTCCTATAAATTCGTAATTCGAGTATTTTTGCATTAGAAGAGTCAATCTTGTGGGAAAATGTAGATAATATGACGAGAAATGAGTGTGCAAAAACTGGATTATGTTCGATGAATGGTTTTTGCACAATAGTCGAATAAAGTTTTTTACGTAGTATTTTGAATAACACGTCGAGCGATAGATTAAATAACATTTTCTCGACGGATTCGGAAACTACAGAGTGTAAACTACAATTCGTCCATTTACTTTGTTTCATTTAAATGCAATTAAATTGGTGTAAAACGCCTCTGAAGTAGTTTACACTCTGTAGTTTCCGAATCCGTCGAGAAAATGTTATTTAATCTATCGCTCGATGTGTTATGGAATATTCAAAATACGATGTAAAAAACTTTATTCGACTATTGTGCAAAAACCATTCATCGGACATAATCCAGTTTTTGCACACTCATTCTTCGTCATATTACCCACATTTTCCCACAAGATTGACTCTTCTAATGCAAAAATACTCGAATTACGAATTTATTAAGAAAAGGTAGTTTTTTGCATTTTTACAACTACAACTACAACTTTCATATTGGATGCGATGTAATTGCTTCAATAGCTTTTCTTGTATAAGCAAAAAACTGAAAAATCATTTTTTTTCACTAATTTGTTATTAAAAAAAAAGTGCAACTATTTCCTAGTCCAATTCATATACGTTTTCATCTAAGGATTGAACTTAAAAGTATCCG